>WBNH01011661.1:564-45835 GCA_013401255.1 Urocolius indicus | reverse complement strand
CCCCCCCTCGCGGCAAGCGGGGAGCATTTCGAGGCAATTCGGATTTTCCCCCTCCTCGGCGAGGCGGGGTTTGGGCATGAACCTGGGAGCGGGATGGCGAAGGGATGATCCTAGCCAAGAAAGGAGGCTGCTTGACCCACCCCCGCCAACCCCCACCCCGCTGTAAGCGGAGAGGTCCCCAGGGACCTGCCATGAACCTCCCACGGCCACTGTCACCTCTGGTAACATCTCACCCCTTTCAACAGCACCCGAAGGAAAGTGGCCTCTGGATCCATCTGTTGCCACAAAAAAAAGCCCTGAGAGAGGAGGAAAAAGAAGAGGAGGAGGAAGAGGAGGAAGTAAGAAAAGGAGAAGGAAAAATAAAAGAACAAGGAATAGCTTGGATTGGAGCCAGGGAGGTCTGGATCACGACGGTAATTTCCTGAGCTGTCTGTTTGTCTGTCTGTTCATCCATCTGGTTCAGTGAGACCTCGCTATGCCCAGTGTCCAGGTCTCAGACTGGAGCAGGGTGGAGGCAGTGGAGGTGCCTGGGACAGTACTGGGCCCCATCCTACACCACATCTCATTTACAGGGGGGTGCTGTGGGGGTAGCCAGGGGCTAGTCCCCATGCTGGGGCTGAGATCAGGGTAAAGCAGGAGTGGGCAGACGTATTCCACCAGCTCTCCAGCTCCCCAGCTTTCTGGCTCCAGAAGGGATGTCTCCCTCACGTTGTTTGTCTGTCCTTGCAGGAGGGAACTCTGCGATCCCCAGGACACCTGCACCCAGCTGGTAGACACCCCCGCCACACACACCACCTAGCGTTGGAGCTGGCGACCCAGAGTGAGGGTCCAACGTGGGGAGTAGTATCGCTTCCCAGGGACATCCAGCCCTGCATCCTCCTCCCCGGCACAGGGGAGCAAGCAAGGTGTGAGCTGCTGGATTTTAGCTTCCTGGGACGTTCAAGAGACTCTACCTCTTCCTCCTCCTCCTCCAGCTCTGCTGTAGCAGGCAGGTGAAATCCTGCTTGACCAGACAGCGCTCACCATCTCTGCTTTCCTCATGGCCACCCCACATCACCCCACAGCCACTGGCTGAGCCCCTTCTGCAGCATTCCCAATTCCGCATGGTGCATTCAAGTCCTGTTTCTTGCTCCAAACCGGAGACCTCTGACCTCACAGGGAGGCAAGCGTGTAGCTGGGACTTTCTTGGAGGCAGGGGAACGTTAAGATGTTGAAAGCTCCCCAGCCGAGAGGGGCTGCGTGGACGCCAGGCCACCCGGCTAGAGGGGAGCAGGATGGACAGAGCCGTTGGGGCCAGGAACTGAGGCTGGTAGGGAAGGATGGACACCCAGACCTGCCAGGACAGGCAACCCAGTGACCGCCCCAGCAGCAGCAATTGTAGCAGCAGCAAGAGTAATTGTGAACGGGAAAGGATCCGGAGTCGGATGAAAATGGTGATTGGGCAACTGGAAGGCATCTTACAAGAGCTCAAGGAGGTGGCAAAGGAGCTCCGGGAGGTAGGAAAGTCACCACATCCCATGTGCATAAGGTGGTAGCTGCTGGCCCCAAATTGCAGTGCCCTGTTCCCGGCCTCTGGGAGCCACCCGGGGTGGTACAGCCTGGCTGATGAAATAGGATTTACAAAAAGAGAAGGGACAAAAAAGCAGACACGATTCTTGAATTACTCTTGACCTTGACACTGGGGTTTGTGTGGGATCAGGGGCCTGGTGGAGGCACTGACCCCACAGGCTGCTAGTGAAGGGAGAACACCACGCAGTGAGGATGAGGAAACTCGTGCTGTCAGCACCATGCCACAGTCAGCTCTGCTCTGTGTTGAAAGGGTACTTGGAGAGCATTTTCCAGGCCTCTTTCAAACCAGGGTGAATGAAGAGCGGACGGTGAGTCCCTCTGGCACTGCAGAGAGTATTGAAAATATGGCATCAGCCTTGGACATGATTCAGGGGGTTGTCTGAGCAGTGGGCAAGGGTCTAAAGCAATTGGCTATGCTGCAAAAGAAAAAAATATTAAACACGTTTAAAGTGTGGTTGGAGTTTCTTCCCAGCTCAGAGGCACAGCAGAATCGGTTTGGTGGGGAACTTAACATTACTGTGGCCTAGGTGTTTGGGCCAGATATCTCCAAGGCAGAGGGGAAGGAGACCTGAATGGGACATCTCTGCAGGTGATGGGGGAAAGGATAGGTGGAAAGCCTGTTAGCCTTGAGCAAGGCACAGCTTTTAAAATAGGGCCTCTCCATGGCCTGAGCCAACCTTCTGGTTTATATCCAGAGCCATCTTCCCCTAGGAAGGGTAGAAATTGGTGAAGATTTTGCCATGGGTCCAACATGGAGCAGAACCACGTGTGTCAATGACGTTTGGGTCCCATCAAGAGAGTGCTGACAAAGATGGACAAATGTCATCATCTGTGCAGACATGGCCATGGTCAGGGAGGTGACATTTTCCAGCCTGAAGGATCCCTTGGGATGCAGTATCCTCCTTCAGGTTGGCTACAGTCAATCCAGGAGATTTTAGGGAGGCTGTCCCACCAGAAAAAAACAGTGCCAGGCAGATATCATATCCCACCATGCTGCCCCATTGGGTCCCCATGAGGGCTTGACATAGCCAGGTCATCTATAAAGTCCCCTTGATACCCACATTACCAAAGTGGAAGCCCAAAACTCCTTTGACAAACTTCTTGATAGATTAAAAATAGTCATATTAGTAATAATAAGGAAGCAAAGCTATTTTCTCTTTATCCTGAGCTCACCTCATACTCTTCCAAGAGTTTAAAGAGGCCTTTGAGGTGAAAACGGTGGCAATTAGCCCCTTTCCTTGAGCTCATGGATTTAAGGCCAAGTGGAACCACTACCATCATACAAGCATCTCTCCTGCCAAGGATTTGGAGGGATAAGGAGGACCAAGATAGGACAAATCTCTGTTTCACAGCTGAGGCTGGATTGTGCTTCCTAGCAAGTTCCAGGAGCTCCACAAGATTCTTATCCAGCTCTTGAGGCTAGAAGTACCTTGAGCATCCCTGTAGCATCTTTGGTAGGTTGCCCAAGTCAGGTCATACCAGCATGTGTCAGACCAGAGAAGAGGAGAAGGTGGCCTGAGGACACAGTGGAGGGATAAAGGGCTCTTGGTGTTCCCCGGGGAGTCATTTTTGGAAGCAGGCTCAAAGGAGAAGGAATAACGTTGGAGAGGGGAAGAATTGGGTTGGACACAGGAGGTCCCTGTGCTTTGAGGAGCAGAGAGTGGTCAGAGGACACACATCTCTGCTCCTCACCCCAGGAAGATCCTGCTTTTGTGCCAGGGAAGGTGTCCATGTCCCATGAAATGGTTTCTCCACAGAGTGCTGGAAAGCACTGAGGCATGGAGAAGTTTTTTCTATAGAGATGGCATGTCCCTAGGTGACCTCCAAGACTGCATGCCATAGCTGCCCTGAGAGGTCCCCTCACATCACAGGACAATGTGGCCAGGTCAGCATAGAGCCAGCCATGAAGTCCCCACCACAAGCTGGGTCCTAAACTTCAACCCTTGTCAACAATTCCTATAACATACCCATATAACTTTGCAACAATTAGTTCAATTTATGCAAAAAACCATCAAACTCAGTACAAGTGCAGACTGCAGTACTAAATAATAACAGTCCAATCAGGCTAAAGTAGGCTCCAGCAACGTCAAAGAAAGAGGAGTCCAGTTTTCCCCAAACCAAGCAGATGCTGGGCATTAGCACCTTTGGAAAGTCAACTCCTTGTCTTCTCGGTTGCTCAAATCAAGCACAATGGGAATGTGTTACACAGGAATGTCTTACATGCTTACCCAGAAAACTACATGATGGGCATCAGGTTGACAAATCGTAAGTTCTAGGATGCTAGTGAAAGAGAAGATGGAAAATGAAATAAGCCCCTTGTACGTAGTGATGCTCTCCCTTGCTTTGAGGTGAGGGCCAAGACAGTGGGACAAGGCTGGGGATAGGCAGCCCTGCAGCCTGTGGGGCCCCAGGTGGAGGATCCCAAAGCCCATAGGGCCCTGGCGTGTGATATTGGTGTGTTCTACAATGGAGCAGCCACGAGGGCTTTGGAAATTTCCATCCCTGCACCCATCTCATCTGTTCAGGGCTTTGACAATGAGTTGGGGCACAAGGCTGAATGTGCTTGGTGGGAGCAGTGTTAGACCCAATCTTGCTGCAGCAGACTCACCCATGGAGCCAGAAAGCCTTCACTAAGTGAGGCCGGAGGGCAGTGGGTGGTGCTGGACCTGCTCCTTCCATTTTCCCCTTGCAAGAGGAGCTCAGTACCAGGACATTTCAGGTCCAAAAGAAGCAGATAGGTCATGATCACCCGGACAAAAACAACCCCCAAATCCATCAAAACCCATGTGTGAGCATGAGGGCTTTCACCCAGGGATGATTCCTGCTCCACATTCACTTACCAGCTCCAGGCACAGTTGTATCTGGCTCACATGAGGTGTCTCTCCCAGATGTCCTTGCTTCAACAGAGATGTCAAGTCCTCAACTCAACCAGGATTACAGGATGCTCTAGGGGCAGACTTCAGTGGGGAACCCCAGGGCAGCCCTGCTCCACTGGCCTGTCCCTGGGGATGTGATGGGGGACCAGACCCTGGTTCAGTCTCCGTCCCCAGCTTCCAGCTTTCCTTCCTTCAGCTTTCCACCTGAAGGCTGTCATTCCAGATGTCCATTTGATTCAGGCTGCTGTTTTACCAGTTTCTCCACTCCCACTCTCCATCCCTCCCTCTTTCCTTTTGTGTATATAATTATTGCATAGCACTCCAAGGCAGGGCTGTATTATGTGTGGGGATAATGATTATTAAAATCTTTGATTGAAATCACACACTGGAAGTAGAAATCAGGCAGGAGGCAGGCAGGGAAGGCGCTTCCGACAAGCACTTGCCACACTGCCTGCCCTCCCACACACCTCCTGCCAGTCCCAGCCTTTTCCCTCAGGGATAAGCGTGATGTCACTGCGAATAAAATACCTCAGGAGGTCCCAGCCAACCCCAAGGCTGAGCTACTTTGCAACCTTGGGGGATTAGTGTTGAGGACTGGAAAACATCCATGGCTGTATTCAAAATAAAACCAGATATCTATGCAAGTCTCCCTTTAACCAACCCCCCCAAAATCCCATGTGTAGGGTCCTAGCACTCCTGCACCGCTTGACATGGGTGTAGTGAGGTCCCACCAGCAAGAGAAGCAGCACCAAGGAGTCCCTTTGGCAGGAGGAAAATCCTTCCTGCAACCCCTTA
The DNA here is from genome assembly GCA_013401255.1 of Urocolius indicus. Lineage (NCBI taxonomy): Eukaryota > Metazoa > Chordata > Aves > Coliiformes > Coliidae > Urocolius > Urocolius indicus. The sequence goes on along the minus strand of WBNH01011661.1, from coordinate 40,595 downwards.
GCTTATAATAAATACCTTAATAATATTGTAATCAATAGGTGATTAGCTGGGAACACCTGCAAAAGTTCACTGTGAGAATGTAGCTTCTAATTCCAATGATAACGTGTTTTAGAGATATGCGAGATGATTGGGAACTATTTAGTGGCTGATAATCTAGCAAATGATCCCGAGATCCAGAGCATGCTCACTTACAAGTATCAAGGAAAGAGGCTTCTGTAATCCAGCTTCAGTTTGTGAGCTCCAATGAATCATTTATTCTTTATTAAATATTTACTCACCTTGCCTGCACCGGGAAGTGGTTTAGGACATGCGAGAAGGTCCCTGCTCTGGGAGTGTTTGGCTGCGGGGTCATGGGGCTTTGTGATGGCTCATTTCTCTTGTGGAGGAAGGATTTGATGTTCAAGGCAGTGGTGTCAAGTGCCTCCAGGATGATTTGATGCTTTGGGAACAAGGTTGGGGATTTTTTAAAAGAGGCCACACAGTCCTGTTACACCTCCCCTCTGTGCATCATCCGTCAGCAAAGCACAGTGCAGGGCCAGGCAGGTTAGATCCAGCCTCGGAAAGTGGCTGCATAGCATGAGAAAATGCTTTGGACCCCAAAATGTGCTACTGGAGTTGCACAGTGGTGGGGTTAGGGACCAAATCAGCAGATGAGGGAGCGTGGAGTCTGGGGGGGGGGGTGGGGAATACAAAAAAATCTCTGCTCCTCTCTGAGCCTGTCTTGGAATGAGATGCTTCTCTCTGGGTTGAGAAGACAGCTGCCTCACTGGAGGGCAGCTGAGGGGACACACACATCATTGAAGCAAAGCCCCTACTTTGATGGCCCCACTCAGACCCCTCCTTCACCCAGAGGTACCCTCCCGAGCATCAATCGGCTTCACCCATCCACTTCAAAGGCTGTGCCAGGCAGTGGCCATTAGATTGCACCACTTTGATCCCCAGCATCTTCCAGCTCCTTTCCCAGCCTCAGGAATATACATTATCAATTAACAGCCATGAAGCCTTTGAAGTCACCTCTGGTCCTCCTTCCTTTTGTCTCTCACCTTTCCAGCCTCTTTTCAAGCATCCAGGAGGTTTAGCCCCACGATAGAAAACAGCATAGCCAGATTGCAGAAGCTACAGCCACCAAGCCCAACTCACAGGCTCAAATCCATGCTTGATTACAGCCAAGAACCAAAACTCTCATTAAAAAACAAGGGTGCTCCAAGTGTTGAATATCTGCTTTAGCTGGGGAAGGGGACATCCAATTTGGGGTCTCCAGACATTTATCTGAAAAGTTTCTGTCTGCCAGCAATGTCCATGAGTGCAGGGACTGTCCATGAGGTGAGGGAAGCACCCAGCACTCCCAGCTGGGCTGAAAGGTGGGAGCTGGATTGCAAATTAACTGGCCTGTGCCATGGCTTAGCACATCCTTGCTTAGTTCCTGTCTCTATGGGTTACCAGAGGGACATGGGCCTATCCCTCTACCTCACTCCAGTTCATCCTTAGGCTGCTCAAAGCTCATCCCTTGGCCACCCAGCACCTGTTTTCAGGGCATTTGGGCACAGCAGGAGGATGCCCCTTGGTGATATCACACATGAGGTCAAGGGGAATTATTTTCCTTCCATATTTTCCCCCTAACTGGTGCCTCTAATTTGACCAGGATGCTCTGCTGTTACCAAAAAGGTGGCTTTTTGCAATAAGGTGAAACCTAGAAGTACGAGAAGATGGAAATACATTCTGTCTCAGTCACCCCCAATGACACCTCCAGCACACATCGAGGACACATTGATTTGCCTGAAGGAAGACAGAATCACCCCACTTCCCAGGGAATGAGAGCATCACTGGGGTCTCACCCGAATCCTCCCAATCTCAGGCAGTGGGATGGGATCTGGTCCATCATACCTCCCTCCCTGTTGTTCTTACCTTGTCTCCCTCTCCCAGCAGCAATGGCCTCAGTTCAAAAAGCTTTGACAGTCTGCCTCAGGAAGGAGCAAAGTGAGGACAAACCCTCAAATCCTACGTCACATTTAAATCCTCAGCAACTATGACATGTCACATAGGTATTTAACATCCTCGCCCTGCACCACAGAAAGCTCTCCTAAAAATAGCCCTGAGTGAGCCACTGTTGATATGATACTAATCCCCATGTGCCACAACAAGGACCAGGATGGGGATATGCTGGCACCAACCAAGCCTTAAGTACAGCAGGTCCCTTTAGTGAGAATGAGAAGGATCAGGGACCTTGGGTGACAAGGACTCAAGGAGTCCAGGGAAATGCTCACCCTGATCCCAGTGTTGTAGTCACCATGCCTTTGTGAAAACAGTGGTGATCTCATTTTAGCTGAGAATTTCAGCAGAATCATTTGCTGCTTTATTAAAAAATAATAGCTGAGTGTTTCCCACAGGCAGCACTTTTCTTGCCCTTTTTTCCAATTCCTTCTCATAACTGAGAAAAAATAGGTCACCTTTTTTTTCTCTCTCTTTTCCTTGAGTTTCACCTTTACTGTGCCAAAGAAAAGGTGGAGGGGGAGTGGGCACAGGGAAGAAATGGTGCCTTGGGGACAGGAGCAAATGCCTTTTCTAATTTCAAGACCCATAGATGCTGGTGTGGGTGCTCTCAGCTTGCCCTCAGCACCCTTCAAAGTCACAGTTTGAAGGGTAGATGGGTCCCTGTCCACTCTCCCTGGAGAGAGTGGAGTCTTACATGAGCAAGGAGGCAAGGAAAATAAATTGGAGATAATGGATGAGGACCTTAGGAAAAGCCTGTTGCCTTGTGCTGCCTGTGATGAGAAGCACTGAGCTCACTATCGCCAGCACTACTCTGCTTTGGTGACCCAAAGTCCCTCCAGCAGACAGGGATGTGGAGTAGGTACAAGGTCCATCCTGCAAGGAGGACAGGGGATGAAGTCCATCCAGGACAGAAACAACCCATGGCGCCAGCACATGGGGCTGGGGACAAGCTCTCACGCAGCACAACTCAGGAGAGACCTTTCAGCCCAGGGCTGAGCTTATCTAGACTCCTTGGCCAGATAACTCCTGTTAATAACTCCTGTTGATAACTGCTGTGATTACTGCCCAGCCCTGAATGCTCAGGTCTGATGGTATGAGCACTCCTCTTGTTTCCAACCCACCCCTTTTTCCCTGGAAATACAGTTTTTTGGCATTTTTTTATTGCCAACATGTCCAACACTCTCCTGGGCAGCAAACCTGAACTCTTCCACCTGCATTTTTATGGTGACGCCCATCAGTTCCATCTCAGAATTAATCTCTCCATTTCCAGACTTCCCCAATTGCTATGCTCTAAGTTTGCAGCAGTCAGCAAACACACACACATACACAGCCCCAAACTATACAGGACCTCTGTTGCCCTTTGGGGTTGTGCCCTGTGGAGGTGATGCTATTTTGTCCACCAGAGATGCTCATCCAGGTTTTTCCCATGTTGTCATACAGTGTTTGGTGGCCCAAGAAATGGTCCTTACTGCAGCCAGAGCCTGGAGATGTCCTGAGGGGAGAGAGAGGCTGCTTCATGCCCATGGCTGGATCCCCCACAACAAGCAACTTGGGGGTTGACGTCCCCCATCCTTGGTTCCAGAGCTTGGCAGAACAGTATCCCTGCATGGACAGGGTTGCTGAACAAGTGAAATTTGGAGATGGAACATGGAAATTTTATTAAAATCAGGTCAGCAGAATGTAACAGAGCCACTTCAGTTACTGGCAGCATAATAATCCCCTTGGGCTCCTAGTTTCAGATGCCTAGACATATTAAATTACCCTTAACTCTGCCTAAGCATCCTCATCCACTGTGAGGGCTTTGTGAGGAGCCTGCCCTGCTGAATCATGGTTTATGGTGCATTTCTAGTGATTTGTGGTATTGACCCAAACCTCTGCACAGTAGTAACTAGCAAAGGGATGTAGAGACCAAAGGCGATCTCTCGCTGTGACAGCAGCTTTGAGGTGCTCAACCTTAGTCAGCCAACATAAGAATGGCATGGGGTATCCAAGCTCAAGGACTCAGTTTCTCCAACAAAAGTGCTTGAAAAAATGGAGTTATGGGATATATAAAAATGATGGAGACACATGTTACAATTCATTGTTTATGGTGGATGGGGAGGTCCAATACCTGCTGCTGAACTGTGGGACAGGTGGAGATGCGGCAGGGCTTTTTGGTGTTGTGAAGAGAGGGAAAGAAAATGTGTCTGGCAAGATATTGTCCATCAATTTGTCTTGCTTTCTTTATTTTTGAAAATTTATGGCTGATTTCCACCAGGAAAGCACATGATAAAGAAGGGTAGCAGAAGGAAAAAGATAGGGAGATAAAAACAATAGCAAAAATAACCAGAAAACAAAAAAAACATGAAGAAACCATGTGGAAAAAGCCAAATGAGAGTTCTTTTTTTCTTCCAGATGCCTTGTATATGGGAAGGGGATGGGCAGGGAAGCTGGGATCTGCGTGGGGGACAGCCCCAGGGTGTTGGGGGCCACTGATGCCCGTGGATACTCATGCTGGGAAAGGAGAGAGCACAAAATGCATCAACTGAGTGCACAAACCAGCCTGAGGAACATTAACAGATTCCCTCTAGGCCCCTCCACCTGGTCTGCTGCTGCCCATCTCCTGCCTGGCAGCACTGGACCAGCCAGGCACTCTGCCAGCTACCCCAGAGAGTGGGGGGGAAGGTGAGCCAGCAACCTTGCCAAAATTACGCACTTCCAACTGCTACTGAGTTGATTTTTTTTCATCATACTCTGTCTCCCACACAAAGTAAAAACCACACACGCCCCTGCACACACACACCCCTGCACACAGGCAAAAGCACCAGCCAAGAAACACCATAATGCTCACAAAGATACAGCGATGGCTCCATCTGAATGCCACAGCAGCAAGTGGTTGAGTAGGACTGGGGAGCCCCAGGCAGGATTAGTGCTACACGGAGCACTGGGCAGCCCTTGAGCTGGATAGGATTAAAGACTTGAAGAGGTGTGATGACCCTCTTACATCTGAAGCTCATTAGATGGAACCCATAGTCTATGGGAGCCACAGGAAGGTCTTCCCCTTCCAGCCCTGCCCATGGCTAGTGCGTTTCATCAATTATTTGTGATTTTTTTTTAAGGCTTTGTCTTATTCATGTCCCATGTGGGGCTCATACCCTGCAGCGGGGTGAGGCCATGACACCTTGCAAGAGAGAGGATTGGGGACTGAGCCCGTCAGCATCCCAGCCAGAGCGGGGTGTGACAGTTCTGCCCCTGCGGCACCTCCCAACCTTCCTGTGTATTTTGTTCAATAGCTTTGTGATGTTTTCCACACCCTGCCTCAGTTTTCCTACCCATGGAGCTGCCTTTTTCCAGGGGTAGGAGGTTGTGGTTGCTAGTGGCTCCCCATGATCATGGTGGGAGGGACTGAAGGACACCCTGTATATGGGCATTTAGGGCAGCACTCATGGTCCATGTGGACAAGGCAGTCTGCCTGGGGTCTACCTGGGAAGGATCCATCATGCCCATGCAGCACTCAAGGGCACCCAAGACTTCATCACTTTCTTGGGGCCATGGGTGCTGTGCTGCTGGGTGGGCTTTGGTCCCTGCCAAAGGGGTCCTGGAGTGGCTCTGCTCAGGCTGAGACATCCCAACTCACCACACCAGCAATGTCAGGGAAAATGGCAGAGATTTAGGAGTGTGATGTTATTATGGAGCAAAAATGGGAGAGTCCCATCCAGCAGCTCCTCTATACCCATCTCTCCATCCGCCTGTCTGCAGGTCGTGAGTCAGATCGACCGACTGACATCAGACTTCGAGTTTGAGCTGGAGTTGGACGACTGGACGACAGTGACAGCGAGCAGCACCTCAAGCAGTGAGAAGGGGGGAGGCACCTTCGAGCTGGGACCCCTTGATTTCACCACCTCTGACATCCTCTCTGACAGCTGGGAATTCTGCTCTTTCCTGGATGCTTCCACCCCCTCTGACCTGGGTGACGGTCCTGAGCCCTCCCGGCTGCAGCTACAGCCCCCATCAGCTCGCCAGCCTGATTATCGACTGATGAACGGGGGAATCCCCATCACCAATGGTCCCCGGGGTGATGGGACGCCAGATTCATCCAGCGAGGAAGCCTTTGGCACAACAACCATCCAGAAGATCTCACATCACCGGCCAGCCGGCACACGAGAACGGGTCCGCTTCAGTGATAAGGTGCTTTACCATGCTCTGTGCTGCGACGACGACCGTGATGGTGACAGCACAACGTCCCCAGGGGATGACGGCCCTGAGGAGCCCGGCCGTAACGTGCTGGCAGGGCCACCCTCAAAGCATCTTTCCAGTGGTGGTGGCGGTGGTGGTGGTGGCACACTGCCAGCACGGCGGCCAATGAGGAACAGCAGCACGCAGACTGTAGCCGATAAAAGCACCCAGACGGTGCTGCCTTATATCCCGGCCAAGCAGAAAATTAAAAGCAAAAACTGACAGCAGCTGTGGCACACAGATTTGGGGAGGGTGGGTGTATTCCTGGGGAGGGACAGAAAAATGAATATAAATATATATTTCAATAAATCAATACTAATAATAAAATCAACATGAAAAGGTGGCAAAGAAGACAAATGTTCCAACTACCTACCCATCATTTTTGAGGCTCAGGGAATTTTAAACTGGTTTGGTTTGGGTTTTTTTTTGTGGCTAGAATCTTCAGACCAATAAACCATCCATCATGGAGAAATCAAACAACATATATATATTATACATGTATATGCACCAAGTATATATGCACCAAGAGAGGGAAGCCTGTAGGTAGAGTCTGGACATCTGAAGCTGTGGCTGGGGGGCTGCATGGGGATATAGGGATGCTGAAGGTTGGATGTTGCTAGTACAGAGAGAGCAAATGGCCCTTTCTGGGACATTTATTTATCCCTGTTTGACTTAAGAAGAGTCGTTGTGATCTGCTTTGTTATATCTGATGGCAGAGTGGAGAGAGGATGTCAGTGAGGATGTCATCCCTCTGGCTGATGTGTCCCAGGAGGGGATGAAGAGGACCTTAGAGAGCAAAATCACACCAGTGCTGAGGAGTAGGGATGGGGAACTGCTCCCTCCTCCACCGGTTTCCATCCTTTATATCAGATCCAGGGGAAACATTAGTGACATCCAAGACGTCACCATCTTAAAATGATGTGGGAAATATCTGCAGCTTTCTTTCAGGTACCCACTTCTGGTTTTTCATTTAAAAAGCCACAACCATGATTTTGGGGTTACAAAAATAATAAAAAAACCCACTATTTAAAAAAAATCTAAAAAATTAAGGAATCTGGACCTTCAAATCAACTGTTCACAAATTTTATTCGACTTCCAGGTTTTGCCAAAGTTTTTGTCATCCAAAGTGTTTGGTGCAACACCTGGTTCTGGGAGCAAACTCCATTTCCTTCCCACCAGCTCTTCTTCCTGCGGACCTGCAAACACTACCAGCCTTCCCGCATCCCCATCACAATAGCGTTTTTTACAAGCCTGGCAGCAAAAAACCTCCTCTTTGACTCCTTGTTTTTAATCCAAGTCAGAGATGCTCCTTTTCAACTCTTTTCCCAGTGCCATCCTGGAGCCAGGACCCTGGCTGCCAATCAGCATTACTAGCATGTGTGAGGGATGCTCACGTGAAGTGCCCGTCAAAGAGGAAGCAGCAGTGATCAAAACACTCTGAATTCAACCCATATCATAGCAGGAGAAAATCCTTTCACCCAATTTATGTTTAATTTATGTTAAATTATTTTTTCTTTTAGGACCCAAGTGACAGGGCATCCCAGCATGTGCAGAGCCTGGGAGGGTTTGGTGCCTCTGATCCAGGGGACATCTGGGTCCTGACAGGGACATCCCAGCCCCAGACATGGCTGGAAGAGAGACTATGAGGGGCAGGCTGATGCTGCATAATCTTCCTCCACATCTCCCCCTACTTTCAGGGCTGGGACCCTGAAGGAAGAGTCAGCCTCTGTTTTTTTACATCAAAGGATGGAATATCCCCATTCCACATCCCAAAAAGGGAACAAACAGGCTCACCCAGCAGCAGCACAGGGAGATGTAAGACAACTCCTCTCTACTCCCTCTGCTACTCTGATTGTCAACAACTGGTTACTTATTTATTTTTAGGTTTTTTTACAGCCTAGCTCCATTGTAAAAAACATGATTAATAGATGTAGCTTTGTTCTTTAATAACTCCACCCAAAGAATGCTAGGAAGAGCATGTAGCAAAAATTCAGAGCAACCCAAGCTGCCTGAGGAGATGCTTATCAACAACCCTGGATTTGAGGGTACATTGCCTCACATTGCCTGCAGCTCCATAATGAGCTATAAAAGCGGCCAGAAGGGAAACTGAGGCATGGCATGGGGACACAAAGCTCCAGCTCCTGCATAGCTCAGGGCAAAGCTGCTCACCTTGGGGCCCAGGATTTAAAGCCAACTGACACAGACAGGTCTATAAGGACACAGGTAATAGCTTCTTCCCCTACATTTCTATTTAGAGTGAATTTATAGCCATGCAAGCTTTATTTCATGGTTTCCCATAAATCCAAATGACAACAGCAGTAAGTGCTGCATTAACCTTCCAGGCCCACGGATGGAAAACCTCCATAAACCAGGGGTAAACAGAGATAGCAGCAATTCCTCCGTTCCCATTCACTCAGGGTAAGGGGTAATAAAACCCACCACTGATGTATGGAAAACCACAAGTAATGTCTGAGTTGCTCTTCTGCGCACCCAGAAGGGTTTTGCTATTATTATTTAGCAGGAAAGTCTGCTGGTTTGGGGGAGTTTTTCATGGTAAGATTCAAGAGGATGGGAACGATTATTAAGACAAATATGGAGAAATCATTCAAACTAGTAAAACTGGCTTTTCTACACCAGTAATCAAGTTATTAATGACATTATTATTGCACCACAAACCTAGTTATTAATGATGTTGAATCAATGAACTTTGCTCTTGCAAGGACAGCATCCAGCTCGCTGGATTTAGCTCATGGCCATCTGGAGGGCGATGGTGGATGCAGCCACTGGGAAAACACTGTCTTTCTCTTGACGCCATATACTAACAAATTAACAAGCCTTTACCCTCAGCATCCCAGCAATATCCCTCCTCTCCAAAACCTGTTCAGGAACAGCCAAAATAGCAACAAGAGAGTTGCCAGAGACAGCAAAGGAAGGGGCAAAGGGCTCATGAAGCGGTAAAGAAACCATCAGCAAATAAAATGACAAGAACTGGCCGGCGAACCGGATCAGCAGATACCTTTGCCACACATCCTGCTAATTTTTATCTGGCAAGGCTGCTCAGAGGCTGCTCTGTCCAGAGACAGGGTTTGATGGGGTTTAAAGCTGAATTCTGGCTTTTACGTTTAATCTTCCAGCCCCAACCCTCCTTGTGGCTCTTGAGTCGACCTGAATTATGAGAAGCTCTCTCTGGGGTTTGTGTTTTGAAGAAACTCCTCCGAGCTCACCCAATCCCTCTGGCTTGCAAAATTCAGCTGAAAAGTCTCCCCCGAGAAGAAGCTGTCTCACTACATCTCACTTCAGCAAGAGCTGAAAATAGACCCCGACTGCCTGGAGACTTCACTTCTGAGCTCGCTGACATGAAAGACAGCTATCAAAGTAGATAACAGGATATTTTATAGTCTAAGGAAGGGCTACAGCTCAGGATCAGGCTTTGGTAAAGGTGTTCTGCAGGAGATAGAAGACCAAACTGCACCCATGGGTTCCTGTGCTCACCTCAAACTCCATTATGAAGCCCAAAACCAAACTGCAGCTTTTTTGCTCAAACCTATTACAATTTGCTCTCGGGGGACTGCAGCAACCTCTCTCTCTGCAAAAGATGGCCTTTATTTCACATAGCCCTGGCTCAGACCAAGCTACAACCAGTGCCTTGCAGCTTGTCAGCTGGTAAAATCACCCCTGGATTTTAGCTGCCTCCTCCCTGCACCACTCAGGGGTGGTGGCTACCTGTGTCTGGAAGACAAATGCTTTGTTTTCAAAAGAGTGCACTATGCTTCCTGCCTTTGCTAACATACAGCATCTTGTCTTATTTGTTCCTTGCTGTTCCACAACTGAATTACTGCAAGTGATGTACCAGCACTTAATGCGATGTTGTCTCTTTATACCTGCAAGAAGAACACTCCTTCATTTCCATTTTACAGCTTTCGGGACTTAAATCCATCTTGAGCCTTGGAAGAGGACCATAAAGACTCTTTCTTTCTCATCTTCACCCCTTTAACCAGGGTGCTGCACTCCACAGGGAGAAAAGGAGCATCCCCCACAAAAGCTATGTACCCCACAGGCCAGTGAAGTTTGTCTGCATATTCCCAGTTTGATTTTGCTCCACAGTGCAGCAAGGCAGCCATTGCATCCTCCCTGCTTCTGCTTGTCTCCAGCCTCACAGCCAGATATCTTGCTGGGTGTGATTATCTGCTCACAAGAAAAGCCCCCATGGGGAGGAGGCAAGGAGACTTGCACCAAGAAAAGTCTACCCATGCTGCTCACAGCACCCTGAAATTGTGCCCATACCAAGCACAAACGCAGCTCACTCTCCCTGGGGCGTTATCACAGCCCTCTGCAGCATTCTGCATCCCTTTACCTCCTTGTTCCCAGCATATGGCATCCTCATCCATAGTGGGCTGACATGGACAGGTTTTGGTAACAGGGGGCTATAGGGGTGACTTCTATGACAAGCTGCTGGAAGCTTCCCCTGTATCTGATAGGGCCATTGCCAGTTGGCTCTAAGATGAACCCACTGCTAACCAAGGCCAAGCCTTGGAGGTAACATCTCTGATTAATATATTTGAGAAGGGGAAGAAACTGCTGTGCAGATGCTAAACTGCAGCATAGGACAGTGAGAATGTGAGAATAACAACTCTGCAGAGTCAGTAAGGTCAGTGGAGAAGCAAGGGGAGCAGAGGTTCCCTTGCAGCCCATGGTACCACCCATGGTGAGGCCCTGCCCCTGCAACCAGGGAGACCACTGTGGCGCAGAGATCCACCTGCAGCCTGGGGAGGACCCCATGCTGGAGTGGGCAGATGCCTGAGGTAGCCCACGCTGGAGCAGGCTCCTGTCAAGACCAGCAAACCTGTGAAAACAGGAGACCAGGCTGGACCAGGCCTGCTGCCAGGACTTGTGACCCCATGGGGGACACAGGCTGGAACAGTTCATTCCTGAAGGGCTGTTTCCCCTGAGAACCACGCTGGAGCAGTTCACGAAGGACTGTAGCCCAAGGGAAGGAGCCACATTGAAGAAATTGGTGGTGGACTGTCTCCTGTGAGAGGGCACCCACACTGTAGCAGTAGGAAGTGTCAGGAGTCCTCCTGAGAGGAAGCAGCAGCAAAGACAATCTGTGATGAACTGACGATAACCCCAATCCCCCATCCCCTGCAATGCTGAAGTGGGAAGAGGTGGAAATCTGGGAAGAAGGTAGAGATGGGGGGAGGTGTTTAAAGATTTAGGTTTTGTTTCTCATTTCCCTGCTCAGTTTTGACTGTTAATAAATCAGTTTTCCCCAAGTTGAGTCTGTTTTGCCCATGATGGTAATTGCTTAGTGATCTCCCTGTCCTTTTCTCAACCCATGAAACCTTCATTGTATTTTCTCTTCCCTGTCCGGTTTAATTGGTGAGAGTGACAGAGTGAGTTTGGTGAGCACCTGTCTCCATACCATCAGAGGAGAAAGGAGGGTTCAGGGACACTCCGAGCCATGGATAAGGGCACTCAGCGACTCAGCTTCTGTATTCACTCTGATGCAATTTGGCATGAAAACCTCAACCTGAGCTGCTCCCCTGCTCAGCTGAGCCCTCCCAGCAACCACAGGAATGGACATGTATAAGCCAAGCCTGGCCAGAAATGGGCCTGAAATGGGTGCTTGTGGCCATGGCACGCTAATTAATCCTCATTTGTGTCTGGCACTTGCCAGCCTGCAGTTCCACAGCTTGCTGGAGGCCAATGTGCTGCAGGACAGATGCCAGTTGCTCCATAGCCAGGGCAGTTTCTCCATCCTCACAGACAGAATGGTGGGCCCAGCCTCCTCAGGGTTGACAAGTCAAGGATGGAGCAGGGCCAGTTAGACCTGAATAAAAGCTTCCACATTGCCAGGAATGGGTTGGGGAACTGGGATAGATATCCAGCAGCAGGCAGGAGCCTTCAGCTCACCATCAGCAAGAGAACAAAGGGGGGAAACGGTGTCAACAGGGAGCTCAGAACATCAGGCAAGGTGATGAGGATGAGGCAGGTCCAAGGCAAGGTAGCAATAAGTTTCTGGCTAACGAGCATGGCTGGAGAGCAGCATCCCTGCAGCACAGCTCAAGCAGAGACTGACAGCCCCAGGCTGAGCTTCAATGGGCTCTTGAGACCACAGGCAGGTGTGGGTGGGTGCTGCAGGGGAGGCTCCCTCGGCCATTTAGTGCCCTCAGCTGTAAGAGGCCAGGCTGGAGGTGAGGGTCTCTGCCTGACATGCTGAACTGAGCTGTCAGCTCAACCTCCAGCCCAGAAAGATCAGTGGCCACCGATCCTGCAGCAAAACCCTCTGGTACTTGGCTATGGCCCTCACGATGCCAATGGGAACCGTGTTAATGCACTACATTCTCTAACCTTCCAGAAAGCGTTTCGCTGGGCGATGGCTCGGAGCTCTCACACCACTGGGTGGCAGTGGGGACAAGCTCACGCGTGCAGCAGCGGGGCCGCTGCCCATCCTCACCAGCCCAAGCGAGACCTGCGTCCGGTGCCGATGGCATGTTAGCGCCATGCCACACCACCCCCCGGGTCAATGTTGTCATCACCCCGCACTTCATCCCCGGTGGAGACATGAAGACTAGGCAGCTTCAGCCCATCTGCAGCTTTCACTCAGGAGGAGAACATCCCCACTCAAATGCGACCAGAAAGGGCAAACTGGAGAAAAAAAGCTGCTTCTTATCTCAGTACCCTGGAGGCAGCAGCAATCTGAGTCTTGCCTTGACCCTGAGACAAGGGGAGGTTGACTAGAGGAACAGCCTCAGAAGAGCCCAAAGCCCCCTGAAGCCATCAGGTCCAGATGAGCCTGCTGAAACGCAGTCATGCTGGAGAAACCCTGCAGGTACTTGTAAGACATGGGCTGATATGCTTGATGCGGCTTCTTAATGAGATCTTGCTAAATCAAAATGTACAGGGGCTCCCCTGGCAGAACAACATCACACAAAACATTAATCATGCTCCAAACAAATAATTAAAATGTTGAGGCTCTTAGAAAGAAAAAACAAAACCAACCAACCAGAAACACTAAAAAAAAATCCAGGAAAAAAATCAAAGGTGTCAGCATCAGCCTGTTAGCAAGGAGCACTGCAGCTGGGTCTGCTGATGCCCTGACCTCAGTGGTGAGTGGAGATGTGGCCCAAAGGCCATCTGAGCCAGGTGAGACCCAACATGTACATCAAAATCTGTGCCCAGAGTCCCAGGAGGTATTAGGACAAGGTTTAGGATCTCATGGCCTCATATCTGGAGATGTGAGATTATATCCCCGTATGAGCATAATATTAAAACTAGCACCTATGGACCCAAACAATGGATTAAATAAAAAATAATCTCTCCCCACTGGTTGGCTCACACACTGCTCTGGGACATCATCCATGTCTGGAGCATCATCATCAATGGTCATGTCTGGGATGCTGGATGATGATCTCAGACTCCGGCAGGTTCATGATGCACCATGGAAAAATCTGATTCTCACCTCCAGCCTGGCCTCTTACAGCTGAGGGCACTAAATGGCCCAGGGAGCCTCCCCTGCAACACCCACCCACACCTGCCTGTGGTCCCAAGAGCCCATTGAAGCTCAGCCTGGGGCTGTCAGTCTCTGCTTGAGCTGTGCTGCAGGGATGCTGCTCTCCAGCCATGCTTGTTAGCCAGAAAAATCAATGAGGAAACACTTTTGTGAGAAAAAAAACAAAACAAAAGATTAAATAAAGAAAGCTCTCTCTCCCCATCCCATCTTAGCTGAAGCAGAGATGTAAACAATGAAAAATGTAAATGATGTAAATATACAAATATATAAATATAAATAAATGCAAAATAAAATATAAACATATAAAAATATCTATAAAATATAAACATATCTACAAATAATGTAAACATATCTACAAATAATATAAAAATCTAAAAATAATATAAGTATAGATAATATTAAGTAAATAATATGAAAAATTATATAAAGATATACAAATATTAAAAAATGTAAAATATGTAAATAATGCAGGGCTTAAATTATTCATGGAGACATTTGCATCAAAGAACGTGATTGAAGCAGAGCCCATTCTGTCCATCCCGGACACACCAGCAGGATGGTGGGAAGGCCCGTCTTGGATCAAGAATTCCCCATCTGGCATCAGCCTTGGCCAAAGCCTCTGGTGCAAGTTTATGTGTGTAAGATCAAGAGAAAAGGAAATATGGGGGCTGCAGAGTGATGTTTTACCTTGTCTGACAATCAAAGAAATTGAGGTACCTGCTTCAGAAGTGGATGTCACCTGTGGTCTGTTTTCTTCTTATTTACTTTTCCTATAATGCATTTATTAAAGAGCAAGCTATATTTATTAAAAAGCAAGGCCAGAGCTGTGATGGGATGGAGCCACTCTACTGATGAGCCAACAGTTGATGATACATGTAATGCAATGACCATATTTCTTGGTATTCCTTCCTTTAAGGATGCGATGCTGCAGGGAAATGGGGTGTTTTCTGCCAAGGACTGAGCAACCCCATGGCCTTTGAATGTGGCCACTAAAAGATGATAGTGCTTGCCTAGAAGATGATGGGCACCCATAAGGCCTCACTGGTGAGCATCATCCCTGACCTTCCTCCTCCTTCTCCTCCCAGCCCTTTTCCAGCACATCATCTGCATACAAATTTCACTGAGAATGAAGAACTCCACCAAAACTTGCTTTATTACATTAATATTTGCCAGTAATGAAACTAGCTAGCACTTAGAGCTCAAATCAAATTAGGAAAGCTCTAATGAACAAGAAGTGGTGCATTCATTCATTAGCAGGGAATTATGCTAAATTATCTCTGCAAATAAGACAAAACTTTAATATACTGTCTGTGTTTTCAAATGGCTTTTGCACCTTTGTCTCCATTTATACCACAACAATTTTTTACTGGCAGCAAAAACATGAGAAGTAAATTAACTCCAGTTCCCTGAATAAAAGCTTTTGTCTCTTGGGTGGGAGTAAATACCCAGAAGAGATACCAGAAATTTTCCTTTTCAGCCTCTTCAGATGTGCACAAGGAAAACAGATACTATTTACAATAACCAAGTGCTCAGAAAACACCATTCCAAAGTAAATGCCTGTAAAAGCTCCGCCAGCAGCATCCCAAGGTGTAGAGTAACATTCTGTAGAGTAATATTCTGCTTTGCTGATTATCACAGAAAGTGAAAGAGGAGGAAAAAAAAATGCATAGCAATTTCCTTGAACATGTGCAGGCAGGACATTAATTGAGTACATCATTGAGAAATTAGTCCTGATGCTCAGCTGCCAGGTTGTACATGCTCAATGCATAAATTCGAGCAGGAAAGCTTTAATAGCCAAGCCTCTTTAATGGCTGGATGCAGAAGGCTGAGAAAGGACACAACTCACATCAGTTCCTCAGTCTGACATAACACATAAAACAAATCCCTGGACCCTTCACATCCAAGCACATCACATCTAGGTTGGTGGAAGAGTCAACCCCACGAAACATGAGCAACAGAAAA
The DNA here is from genome assembly GCA_013401255.1 of Urocolius indicus. Lineage (NCBI taxonomy): Eukaryota > Metazoa > Chordata > Aves > Coliiformes > Coliidae > Urocolius > Urocolius indicus. The sequence continues at coordinate 24,913 of WBNH01011661.1, read as the reverse complement.
CTAGCTCTACCCAGACTCCTCAGCTTTATAAAGAAAACATAGAGGATAATTTGTGGAAACACCATAGAGTATTTTTCCTGCCTTTTTTTTTTTCCCCAGTAGAGAGAATATTTATTAGTTTTTAACAAGCTTCTCCTGTGTTCACAAAACTCCAAGATCTGCTGATGCAGGGACACTTCTGCAGTAGGCAAGCAGCCAAAAAAACCCACCCCAACGTGACATCTAGAGGATATTTGAGGCAGCAATTGGCTCCTTGCGACATCACAGAGGTAAAAGGAGAGTCCCATGCATCATGGGACATGAGTGCCTGCATGGTGTCACGGCACCCTGGCCGCAGACACCTAGAGCTTTCAATCAGATTTGGAAATTTTAGTTTCCTCCTTACAGACCAAGAATCCTTTGCAGAAAGGTCCCTTCAGCTGAAGAACAGATGGCAGTGCCATGAAGAGGATGGCAAGCATCTCAAGTCTTACCATGTCAAATACCCTGCTTAAAAATTAACTGCAACCCCTTGAGCTGGAGGATAAGGGTGAACTATCATCAGAGAGAAGGATTCTGGCTACATAAACTCTTTGTGTGCTGTAATAGGACATTAAGGAATAAATGAACATTTCCTCCTTTTGCCTCAATTTTCTCTTTCCCTGATTTCTTCTGTATCTCCAAGGTCACCTCCAGCCTGCCCTTGAATGCCACAATGGCGATAAAAGCTTGTGCACCATGCCCTGGTTGTCCAAGTTCCTGTATCTAGGCTGATCCTGGGCTGCTACTGTCTCTGAGTCCCAGAGGTATGTGGCCAAGCCACCCACCAAGGCACAGGAGCTCCAAATCCACCCAGATAAAGGCTTGCAATGGTGAGTGCTACAAGCCCAAACTCTCTTCTTGGGGAAGCCTTCCATTAATTATTTTACCTTGTTTTCAATTGTTCTTGCTGTCTACAAAGACATGGGCCATGCCCAGAGATGGACAGGACACAGCAGAAGCTCTTGCTGTGCAGGAAGGAGATGAGCATTGATACTCACACCACTTCCACAGGACAATGCAAATTTGCATAAAAACATACCAAACAGCTCATGTTTACCCTGAAATTCTTATAAGTACCACTTGATTTTTCTCCTACATTGCAGATTACTTTTAATTAACTCCTTTGAAGGCCACTTATAGCCTGTCACCAACATCTCCACACAATAGGGCACTTGTTCACATTATTAATTCCCACAAATTTATGGTTTTGACAGTATCTTACAGCTTTCTAATTAAGTCTTTCCTCAGATGCCCATGGGTGCAAGGCAAATGAATGTTAATAAAGTCCAGAAGCAGCAGTTATTGGACTGGGATTGATAGGGCTCACAGGTGGGGAAGAGCAAAAGCAGAAGGACCAAACCTCTGGGAACTGGGGCTGCTGGTATTAATACAAGTCAGTCTTACCACTTTACCTCTAATTTTACTTCTTATCCAATTTCCTCAGCTAAAAATATCCTGTTGCAAATATCAGGTCTTTGACTTCTCCCAGGATACAGAAAGCAAGAACATGAGGCTCAAGGTCAGGCCAGAAGGGTGGGAGAGTTAGACAGGGTTGAGGAGTCTTCCTACAAAGCTCATAAGGGTCACCAGCACCAACCAAGCCACATTCATGCTTCAAGGAACCTGACCCCATTGCTGAGCTCACCCAGGACCACAAGGTCTCACATTACATAAAACAAGGTGATTAGTTCACCTAATACAGAGCTATGATCTTTATGCTAGACTGCACCTCAAAGCATACGGTCCTCCAGCCCTGGGATAACAAAATCCTGCAGCCTTCAGGTTGGACTGGACGTGACCACTGCTCCCAAGGCACACAGCTGCCAGTGACAAACAGCCCATGGTAGGCAAAGTCCTGCTGAGAAGTGCTTGTGTTGTTAGCTCCTGAGAAGTGCAACTGATGTACAACTTGCCACATGAGGAGTTGAGACACTAGGAGTGCCCTAGTGAGTCCTGATGGAAGGCACCCACAAGTGCTGAAGGAGCTGGCTGATGTTAGTGCCAAGCTGCTCCTCATCATTTTTGAACAATCATGGAGCACAGGTGAGGTGTCTGAATACTGGACAAAGGCCAATGTCACTCCAGTCTTCAAAAAAAAGGCAAGAAGGAAGACCTAAAAAGCTACAGGCCAGTCAGTCTCACCTCCCTGGAAACATGACGGAACAATTCATACTGGATGTCATCTCTAAACACATGAAGCAAAAGATGGTTATAAGGGGGAGTCAATACGGATTCACCAAGGGGAAATCCTATTTGCCCAACCTGACAGCCTTCTATGATGATGATATAACTGGCTGGCTAGATGAGGGGAGAGCAGTGGATTTCATCTACCTTTGACTTCAGCCAGGCTTTTGACACTCTCCCATGTGCCATGGTTTGAAGCAGTTTGTGGTAAGAACCCACGCCAAAGAAATGCATTAAAATTACGCACAGAAGAGGCAGTGTCCTGTGTGAGGGACCCTGTATCTGCAGAAACTGCAACTGTGGGGAAGAATCCATGCCAGCGATGTTTATTAAGGACTGTGTCCTGTGTGAGAGATCCCATATCATAACAGGGGAAGAATGAGAGGAGTTGTCCTCGTCTGAGAAGAGAGAAGCGGCAGAACCCATCTGTGAGAGACTGACCACATCCCCCCTTCCCTAGCCTACCTCGAGCCATTGAGGGGGAAGGAGGTAGAGATATCTGGAGTAGTGAGCAGGGCCCGGGAAGAAAGGAGGGATGGGGGAGGAAGATCTTAAAGTGCTGGTTGTAATTTTCTCATCACCCTACTCCCTTTTTGCAATTTGTTCTGATTCTTGTAGGTGGTAGAATAAACTTTCCTACTTTCCTCTCTAAGTCGAGTACTGGAGTCTGTTTTGCCCAGAACCATAATTGGCAGCAAACCCTCCCTGCCCCTGTCTCAATCCACAACAACCTTACCTATCTTTTTACTCCCATTTCACTGAGGTCTGTGCCATCTTAGCGAGGGTGGGGGTGGATGTGGGGCACCGCGCGAGACTGTCATGATGCTTCATTGCTGGCTGGGCAAAACCACTACACCATGCAAGCTCAGGAAGCGGGGGTTGGATGAGTTGATGACGAGGTGAGCCAACAGCTGGCTAAATGATAGAGCCCAGAGGATGGTGACCAACAGCACCAAGTTCAGTTGAAGGCCTGTGGCCAGTGGGGTTCCTCAGGGATTGGTTCTGGGGCCAGTCTTGTTCAACATCTTCATCAATGACCTAGATGAGGGAACAGAGTGACCCTCAGCAAGTTCCCTGATGACTTCTCCTGTTGAAAAGATTGGAATTTCCTAGCACATTCTGTTTTCCAGCAGCAGTCACTGCATCCAGTACCTCTATCTCTTCCCAAGTCATAAAAAGACTACTTTATGAAGCCTTACTTGCTGTTTAACGTGCACCTTACCTACATCATCAGGATGGCACCTGTACTCCAAAAACTAACTCTGCTATGGTCACACCACCCCTCACTGGAGGGCTGCTGCAAGCAGATGAGCTCCTTCTCACCATAGCATGATGTTCCTTCACCTCAAACCCTGGCGTCACCTTTACCAGGTCATTTCTAGAACCGAGATCTTTGCCAATATAAATTAGGCAGCATACTAGCCCATTGCTCTTTAGCAATTGCAATATACACCCATTTACCCACTTTAGTGGTGGTGGGAGCCTAGGAAGGTCCATTACCTACACAGCATTACCAAGGATGGAGAAGCTCCTCATTCCATGTGCTCTCACCTGGAGGGTGCTACCACACAGAGGCAGCCCAGCTACAAAGGTCACCACTGTTTCTGCAGCACTCTGAGTCATAGGTAGACAGTCAGCCAAACCAAGAGCCAAGTCCACAGCCGTGACCAGGTATCCTATGCCAAAGAGATTCCTGTGCATCCTGATCACCATCTGGGCTTCCTGGCACTGCACAGCCACAGGGGTCAGTGAAGCAGCAGCCTGGAGCTGGGAGACATCCACTCATGCCCACGGGGAGGGCTGGGAGATGGAAGGCACATAGGGCTGGCTCCAAGAGGAGCCCTCCTGGACCCTCAAGCCCCTTTGGGAGAAAGCCATGGGGCTGTAAGACACTGCTTCAGCCAGCACCCAGAACTACACACAGAGTTCCTCCTGACCCCTGTCCTGAACCAAACAAAACCAGTTCATAGATAGGATGCTGCTCAGGAACATATAATACCAGCACTCACAGCAGCCCCAGCAGAGATGAGGCTAACCTGGGGGCTGCAGTCAGGTCCCAGCCAGTCAGGAGCTGCCTAGGGCAATAGGATCCAGCTGGGACCATCCTTCCCTCTCAGGTCATGGAGGATGATTTCCCTGGAATTGCCCCTGGCAATTGCCCTGCAGTTTATTCTAGTGTTCTTCCTCTGTCTTGCTTGTTTGAAGTGGCACCAACTGCTGCTACTTCAGTGGCCAACTGACATGACTTTTCTGCCTGTGACCTTTGCTATATGAGATGGAGCCAAGTTTGGCTGCCAACATGGCAAAGGCTCCGTAAGACACCCAAGTGCATTTTTGCCCTGGTCTTCCCCACGTCATCAGCAAGTCCCCAGAAACCAGTTCCTGGAGCACTGCTGAAAGTGGCACATTAAAAATGTAGGGGAGTTTAACTGCAAAATCCACCCGAGCTCCAGCTCATATGTGTTGGCAGTCTGTCCATGCACAATTTCATGGGTATCTGTGCTGTGTAAATGTATATCGAGTAATGAAGGCCTTATAACTGGTTTATTTGCATAGAGAACAGAGGTACAAAAGCCGATCTTCCCATAATAGCAGCTGATATGTGAATGACAGGAATAATCAAGAGATTAATTGGCTCTCACGTGTTAATTATGCTAATTGGCACAGCTGCTTGTGTATACAGTAAAATGACTAATGGTTCTACATCACTGAGCTGGATAAAGAGGTGTGTGGGGGGATTACTTGAAGGTGTTTGCTGCAGTGGTAGAGCCTGGTGAGTGAGGCTTGCTTGAGATGAGAGTGCTGCCCTGTGCACATACGCTCTTCAATGGTTTGGCTGAATGTTGGAAGAGGGTTTTTAGGCTGAGTGGATGTATTTGTGATGTATTTCTAATAGTGCTTCACATGAGTGCCTGAGGAAATAGGGTTTATTGGCTGAAGCATCTTCCTCCTGGTCTGCTAGGATCTATAGAGTAGGTTTGTGGTGGGGAGACCTGCACAGTCTGCTTGTAGGAGAAACTGTGGTGATGAGTTGGATGAGCAAAGCTCCCTCCAAGGTCACAGGAGTGCACTCAAGTTCCTGGTATTGGCCCATGCATTACACAGTGGCTGTTATCTCCCTGAAGCATAAACAATGCTACATACACATCCCCATCCTTTCCTGACATGATCTCCATGTCCCAGCCTTGCCCCTGTTATTTTTAGGAGTGATGAATAAATGATATAACAAGAAAAACCTCTCTGGCAACTCAAGTCAAGCAGTTGGCCATCTCTAAACCCAGCTGATCCCTGTGCTAGGTTGGTGTCATTTATCCCTCAAGCTGGATTTGCTAAGGGGAGCTCCTGCAACTGAAGGCATTCCAGAGGATGGGAGGTGGTGCTCAAATTGCCCCCGGCCCTATCACCCAGCCCACCAGCAAGACATGCATTCAGAGACTGATTCACAAAACCGTATCTATGAGGAGCCAGGCTTACATGGATGGGAGCCAGCACCCCATATACCTGTACCAAAGAGAGAGATGCAGTTTATCTGAAAACCCAAGGAGCCACATACAGTCTGAGACTCATGTCTGATGTTAACACAGCCCAAAGTTTCTCTCTTTCAAGGTATGTTTCTCACACCTTGCCATAGCTCCAGATAAAGGTTTGAGGTCAGAGCACCAGGAAATGAAAACAGGATGGAAGATTCACAGGCCTTTAAAGACTAAACCTGTTGTGTGAGGAACAGCTTTTATTCTCATTTGGATGCAAAAGAGACTAATAGTCAGCAAAAACACCTCCCCATCCATAACTTTCCAGCACTTGCCCTGCAGCAAGTGCCACATCCATCACTGTAATCTGTATTTCATAGCTCTGAAGGATTAGCCCATTCCATCTACAACATCCTCTGACTATAGATTTCGGGGAATGAAATACATTTGGACCTTTCTTCTTTTTGCCACCATGGTCTGTCCTTCCCTGGGTTAACAGGAAGGAGCCACTAGAAGGGGAAGGTTAATGGTTGCATATACGCCATTCATGATCCTTGGAAAGCCTTCAATTGAGCAGGATGAATTCCAGGGTGAAAGCCTTTGATCCATGCTGAAGGCAGCAATATTATATCCTGTCTTTGGGACGGGTCTCCTGAATGTCTAATTTTTATCAACAGCTTCTTCATCTGAGATGAAAAAAATAATTTCTCTGTTTGGCATGGAAAAGAACTGCAATGTCAACTCTTCTCTCTAGATGGCTCATTTGAAGGCATCTGTGTACTCACCAACATGATTTTCACTGGATAATTAAATACTGTATAAAATTGATATATTAAACACAGCACTAAGTACTACATGAACAGGGCACTAGCATACTGCTGTGGTACTCTTTAAACACCGTCTCCCTACCTGGGATACCATGTGCTTCCCTCTCATTAAGCAACCAACCTCTCTTCACCAGACACCAAGAAAATTATACTATCATTGAGCTTGCAGCACAGTGGCTCAGGTCCCACTTGCAAAGCATTGCTGGGGGGTTGTCTCACTGTGAGTAATGATCCTAAAAATGATGCTGAAATGCCACCCAATCGTCAAATGCTATTGAAATGTACCCCCTTGTTCCCATGCCACACTTCATCTGTGCACCCCAAAGAGAAACAAACTCTGCTCAGCTAAGTCAGGAAAAGAGAGGAATTGGAGTTTGAAAATGATATTGCTCATTAATTTTCCTGGCTGGAGACAACTTCTTGATGCCAGGGAGGGGCTTTTTAAGCAACATCACTTTTTCATTTCAATAAATGACTTCTGACTCACCACAACAAATACTCCCTGTGTTTCCTTTCTGCTTCAGATCCCTTGTAACTCCTGATGGATAAATTGCCTGAGTTACCCAGGATAAATCATGCAGGATAGCCAAATCTGTAATTAAAATGTCTCTCAGCCCCTCAACTCTTAGTGGGATGATGCACCGTGGATACAGGGAAGAACTTGCTTGGGATTAGGCTCTAAAAATTGCATGCCTGGGAGGGAGAAACTGGCTCTGAAAGTGATTACTTCATGTGTTTCCCTTTGCTTTTGTTTCCCTTTTCCCTGTTGCTCTTCTCCCATCAAAAGGATTTGAGTACCAGGATCAATGGCACAAGTGGAGAGTTTGAGCATGTCAGCACTTTGCATTGGCTCTGACTTGCGCATGGAAAGCAAATTCCCTGAGCTGAGCTAGCACGGAGCTGGATGCTTTCTCCATCACTGTTGCACTGGGATGAAACAAATGGGAACTAAAATTTAAACTAGTTGTTGATGACAAATCCTGGACTTCTAGACTGATCTAAATCTTTTTTGGATGTTGATTTCTAAGAAAAGTGATGAGTTTCCGTCTCCCTATAATGAGCTTGTCCCCAGCCTCAGAGCGCCTGGCCTTGGGGCTTTGTTCCTAACTTGCATTGGCTAGGCAGGAGGAAGATTCATCCTAAGGGCTGGTTCAAGGCTCTCTTTTCCCTGGGAAAGTCAGATATTATGTTTGCAGCAGCCCTAAAATCAGAAAACAGCTCAGACAAGTTGCTCTGAGCTTCCCATCTGAATTTGACTCTGGCCTGGCAACTCTGAGGCCAAGAATTATGTATTCAGAGGCAGTGTAGGAGCCAATCCTACTCATCCTGATGAAAAGCACACCATGGAAACAAGTTCATATAGAAAATGAGTGTTTTTTGCAAATCCTTCATCTCTGAAAAACAACTGCTCAGCATGGTAGGAGCATCACTAGCCTCATCCCACCCATCCACGTGGTCCTCAGAGGGATACAGCAAGGCTCAGCATTTCTGTCCTCTCCTTCCTGACGTAGGTTAATAGAAGAAGCAGGACCCTTTTATTTATTATTGATGGGGAGAGTCAAGCCGCCATCGATCAGCGCTCAGGAGACTCGTCCTGATGGCTTCTGAAATAACCTGCCAAATGCCATTTTTTAGTGGCTTTTATGCACTGAGAGTGTTTGAATGAACTCTCAGCCTCATCTTCTTCTAGATGGGATGAAAGTAAACACGAGTAAACTCTGACAGCCGAGCTGCTGCTGACTCTTAGTGATGTGTCCTTTATGCTCAGTATTCCTGCTAAATCCCACTTGCCAGGCTGCTGGGCTTCCCATTATCAAGAAGTGGGTGAAGGATATTGGGGGCTTTTGGGGAATGGAAAAAACTTCACAAGAAACACAGCATCATGGCCTATCAGCCTTGTCCCTGCCTCGGTTTCATCCACAGCACCCATAAAACAGCATGTTGGATTAAGGTGACCACAAAAAAAGAGGATGGACCCGTCAGTTGGACGGCCCCAAGAGCAGGATTGGACTTGGGGACAATTAAACTCCTCCTGGGGTGCAATACCCCATGGCAAAGCACAGCACATTTGCCCAGGGACAGCAGTGAGCAGCTCAGCCCCAAGCAGAAGTTCACATTTCAGGATAGCCCACTAGCCTGAGCCACCAAAGGTTTCACTGGGCTGCCACAGGTTTAACCTGATTTTCTTCATCACCACTCTCAAGATCTCCCTTCTCTGCATGGCCCAGGCTGCATTTTGCCAAAAAAACAAAAAACAAAACAAAACAAAAAAACCACAACAAAAAAACCCCAAAATAACACCTCAAGTCTGCCCAAAGAAAGGCCTCAGAAAGCTTGCAGCTAGAAGAGACATCCCCAAGATTGCTGGTATCACCTCATAACCTTTAAAGATGTCCTGGACGTGGGGACAACTCATCTCACCACCTGCCAGGGAGTTGAAGATGGTTAATGGCTTCATTCCCGCAGTCGTGTCTGGTGTCTAAATAATATTAATAGTACCTCCTGGCACCTCGTTAAAAACTGCACTGAAGCTTCATTCAGGCTGTAGATCAAAACCCCTATGTGAAATTACCATCTATCCCCTTCCTAATCTGACTTTGATACCAGCATGCTTTCCCTTGTCTCACTTTCTGAACTTTTTCTATTGAAGCCTGGCTTCATGCTCAGGGAAGGACAACTGAAAATACCCCTCCATGGGTGACTTAGGAAGGTCCCTTCCCCACCATCCCATCAGGCCCTGCTCACATCCCATCAATGAAATTAACCACCCAAATTTCAGAGCCATCTCTCATGGATGACAGCATCCCTTTGGGATTTTGCTCTTCATTCTGCTGCTTGAGGTGTTAAAGAAGAGGGATGAGGGCAGGCATCTCTCTTACTGGAGTGGTTTTCTCCCCGTGTTGGGTGATGGATGCAAGACGCTGTGGTCGCAACAGGAAACCGAGGGACGGATGGGGTTGGGCTGAAAGGAGGGCAATGAAGGTTTCACTCTGGGAATTTCAATATTTAAACTAATTACAGCCGAAGTTGTATCCTGGAGAACATGCAAAGCCCGGAAACCATTATCCCATTCCAAACAACCCCCAATTTTATTAGTCAAGGTACAAAAATTTCTTTCAAATTCTAGATTTTAAATGATGATAAAACCAGCAAAAAATCCATCGAGGAACACAGCAGGGACTTCTCACCCCACCGGAGCAGACACGGTACCCTGTTCATCCTGGCAGCTTCCAAGTCTTGTGCACCCTGCTGTGAAGACACCCCTGGATATGCACAGCTTCAAAGACCCACCAAATCCCACAGCAAATGAGTACTCAACCCCACACACTAGCCAGGTTTGTCTCCAGCAGCGCTTTAGTACCCAAAGCCTCGGCTTTGTCACCATGGGAGGACAGTGGGGTTTCACCTGCTCAGCAGGTCCACCCCAAGTGCTGCCTTTTGACTGCCCTCCCAAAAAAAATCCTCTAGGTTAATTCAAGCCAGGGAATAAATGCAAAACCCCACCAAGGGCAGTTAAGGCAAGGATAAGTCCAGTGGGAACCACAGTGGTGCAATGTGAAGAAAAAATCAGTCCAGTGGAGCGGTGCCAAGAGCATGAGGGCCAAAAGCACCAGTGCTACCCCCATGCCTGGGGATCCTGCAGGTCCCATGCATCTTCCTGGAGTCTCTATTGCTCCATTGGTCGCTCCCAGAGACTTCATTGAGCCCACCACCCCTCTCAAGGCCTTTGGTCTTGATAGGAATACCAAAACGTTACTGGAAGTGCAGCTGGCTCAGCTGCATCCCTGCAGAAGCAGCCTCAGAGGATGCCAGGGGCAATGATCAACCCTAGTTGTTGCTGGGGACAGAGAGATGGGACATGGAAAAGCCTCCTCTCCACACACACTGTCCTCAGGAAGGATGCACTGGTCTTCAGGGCTTGCTGGCGATAAAGAGATGCAGCTTCTCTTGAGCCCCAGGGTGTCCCAAAGATGTGTCCAGGGAGGGAGAAGAGTGACAGGGCATGGGGTGAGGGGTGGCAGCGAGTCTGTGCCCTCCCCAGAGGACTCAGAGCTCATCCCTGCCAGAGACATTGTGGATGGTCCAGGACACAGAGTGCTGCTCGGGGGTGTCCCAGCTCCCATCAATCAACTTCTTGCTCGTCACCTGGCGAGAGAAGAAAAACTAAAAACTGACAAAGATATTAAAAAATAACAATAATCAATAGGTCCAAATTAAGGAGTTAATTTGGTCACCAGCAGCTCTGGGTTCTTGTTGACCATGGAAAGTGGGATCCGCATTCCCAGGGCTGATGTCAGTCTTGGGCAAATACAACCAGGCACATGCAGGTATGTTTTTATCCCTCCCTTCGTCCTCCTTGCTAGAAACACCCCTGCAGCCAGCAAACTCTGGACAATGGATTCAAGTTTTGTTTCTGCTGAAAATGTGGTCAAGGAGTGAGCAGGAGATGTCTTGCACACAGACTTAAGCAAACAGGCTGCATCAAGGATAAAAAGCCAAAGCTGGGAAGCCAAGCGAGGGCTGCAGTACTTGCAAAGGAGAGATAAGGCCAAGGAAAGGAAATAAAAAGAGGAAAAGTGGAGTCAGTTCATGCTTTGCTAAAGGGAGATGACACTTTTAATAACCCTGTTGAAGTGATGAGGAAAACAGCATTAGAGAAAAAAACAGAACTGTTAATAAAAGAAGAAAGGAAGGTTAAATTAGCAGCAATTCACCAGCAGCAAGGCAAAATACAGATCTTGGGAGGAGGATGAACCAGGGAGGAGCGGGGCTGACCAGGCACAGAAAGTGCTGAAGCCAATCACCAGGGCTGGGATGGCATTGGCAGCATTGAGCTGGGAGGTTGGGAGAAGATACTGAAAGGCAGAAACAGGAGCTAGAACTCTATTTCTTTTTCATTTTCATCAGGGATTTGGTACTGAGCTGCTGGTGAGGAATTCTGCGTGGGGAGGGATGAAGTTCATGCCTTCATTGACCTCAGCAGGTCTCCTCCTTTTAGCAAACTGATGGCAACACTAAAAAAAGACACAAATTCGGCACAATGACTCACACAGTAGCGACTGGAGGCTTTGCTCAGCCTCAAGGTACCCAAGAGAAGGAAACATAAGAGAAGAAATGCAATGTTGGAGCTGTTGGTTGCATTACTCCATCGCTCCTGGGAGATAGGAATGGCAGCCAGAGGAAGCAAAACTCAAATTAGAGTGAAGATAGGTACTGGGAAATAATTAATGTGGTAAAAATGGACTGAAAATTGAGAGGGAAAAGATGAAGAAAAGAAAAAGGAAATAATGGAGGAAAAAATCCACCAAAACCAAACGATGAGGATGCAATAGATGCTTTACACTCATATCTGAGCATCATCTTCATGGTGCTCAAGCAAGAAACCACCACAAGCCAGCTCATGGTCCTACACTATTGCCTGGGAAATGCACTCACCATCTTTGCTCTCCACGCTCTTCAGCGGCTGCAGAGCTGCAAAAAACCAAACAGCACATGGTCATTCTGCCCAGCGTGGAACACGGATTTTGTGAGGCAACAACTGTCCACAGGAAACAGCCAAGAATCCCATTTTGGGGAACCCACCCAACAATTAATTGCACCCACCAATTTCCATCACCAACCAAAACCCAGTCCCTAATCTCCCTGGCAGCGAAGGAGCTACCATCCCGAGCTGGCCTGCTCCTGTGCAGCAGATAAAGGCAATCAGCAGGCACATTATCAACCTGTTTGACGGCAGCAGAAGATCCCAACTGTGACTTATCAGGGAGCTGCCGGCCTGAGAGGATGCATCAAAGAGCGAGTGAGCACTAGGGAGCTGAGCAGCAACGGAGAGTGTGATGCACACCAGGGAGTTTGTTTGTGTAGGGGACAGTGGCATGAGCACACATCACAATGCACTCATGTATATGGCAAGCATTGTGCACCCACCTGTCTTGGGTCCTTCCCCCTCCTCATCCTGCCCCTCCATTCCTGCAAAAGAACAAGCCAGAGAATGCGAAACGTCTGCCAGGCTCCACCCCAGCACCCTGAGGACCCAGCAGCAGGGTTTAGTGGATGCCCCTTGGTTCACTCCATCTCTAGCTCTTCAGAGCCACCCACGACCACCACATATACCCAGGTCTGCTCAGGACCAGGCACTATCAAGTCACTGGTGATGCTCAGGGAGGAGGCAACTGCACTCAGCATCCCGCAACAGGTTCTGCCCTCAGTGTGCCTGGGTGGCAATATTGCCTAGAAGCAAAGCAGAAAAAGCCACAGCACTGGGTGACGCAGTGCAGCCACTCGCCTCCCAGTTCACAGCACAGCTACCATCTGGAGCAGCACCTGGACAGGGGCTTCACAGGGAGACCACAGATCCCTGGACACCTCCAGGACATGGCATCAGCACCAAAGGATGGACATTCCCTTCTCCCTCCCACAGCACACAGCAGGCTGCCACCCTGACTTGCAGCCCAGGAGTTTTGCACCTGACAGGATGCTGTTCCTGGCCAGAAAGAGAAGCAAAAGACCCACTGCTCCTGCTTCCCGTAGCTTCCAGGCTCACAAGCAGGGTCCCTTACTGGTTTCTGCACGACCAAGAGCCACAGAAAAAGGTTATTGCTAAAGGCATGCAGCCATTGGCACAAAATATCACGGGCTGGGAACTGTCTTAATGCTAAAGGACAGAGGTCAGCTGGCCTGAGGCCACAGCTGAGTGTCACAGCACTGCAAATCCCCTGACTGAGGAGGAAATGCTCTGTGACTGAGGCAAATACTGTCATTTGAATTTATTAGTGCAATTATTTTAAAGTTTACAAAGTGTTTTAGGGAGTGGCTCAATTTGCTGCTTCTCTGGCCAGATCCAGACCTGCTGGGGGAGGCTGTAATGAGAGGCATCGATGGTTTTACTTCCAAAAATGCCCCTTGTGGCATTGATTCCCTCCAAGAAGACGTGTCCCTGCAGATGATTCCCTGAGATCTGACAGGGAAAAACCCTCTGGGTTCCATCCAGTGGGGGTTGGGTTCCAGCCTTGCAGCACGATGCTGGCAGGGAAAAGCTTTGGCAGACCAAACGCCTCAGGAGGCATTGAGAGAAAACAAAGAGGAATGCCAGAAAAGCTGCTGCTGCAGCCATTTTTTGGGGGATAGCAGTTTTTTTAAAGCAACAAAGCCCTCTTTTTGTGCAAACACCTCTCTAATAAAGTAAAAAAAAAAAAAACCAAAAAAACCAAAACCAAGCAGGAGAATGATGCAGAAAACAAAAGCATGTAGCATCTCTCTCATGGTACTTCCATATCTCAAAGCACTTGGCATTTACACTGAAGGACTCAGCAGGTGGGGGGAGAAATGGCAAAGAACAAGAGCCATCCTGACTAGCAGGGAAACAGCAGGGCAGGGAATGCAATGCAAAGTGCTCCTCAGCTGCACACCATGATAAGGTGCAGCAGGCTGACCACCCTAAGGGAGTATCAAATCAGGAGATGTGGGTGCGAATGCGGGGCTACGATCTCATTGCACCACTGAGACGTGGTGAGACAGCTGCCATGGCTGGAGCACAGCCATGGAGGGCTGTGGATTGTTCAGGAAAGACAGGCTGACAAGGCGAGGACATGGAGTTGCTCTCTATGTGAGGGAGCAATTAATGTGCATTGAGCTCTGCCTGGGTGGGGATGAGGGGCGGGTTAAATGCTTGTGGGTAAAAATTACAGGGCAGGGTAAGGTAGGTGATGCTGTTGTGAGAGTTTGCTACAGGCCACCTGATCAGGAGGAAGTGGATGAGGCTTTCTGTGAACAATTGAGAGCTGCCTCACAGTCACAATCCCTGGTCCTCATGGGAGACTTCAATCACTCTGGTATTTGTTGGCAAAGTCACACAGCCAAGCACACACAGTCCAGGAGGTTCCTACAGAATGTTGATTGAAAACTTTGTCACAGGTGACTGAGGAACCAACGAGGAGGGGTGTGCTGCTGGATCTGGTACTGACAAATAAGGAGGACTGGTTGGAGGCAGCCTTAGCTGCAGAGACCATGATATAGTAGAGTTCAAGATCCTGTGTGGAAGAGGCAGGACACAAAGCAGGACCGTGACCCTGGATTTCAGGCAAGCTGACTTTGGCCTCTTCAAAGACCTGCTTGGACAGATCTCATGGGATAAGATCCTAGATGGAAGAAGTGCCCAAGAGAGCTGGTCAGTATTCAAGCGCCACTTCCTCTAAGCCCAAGATCAGTGTGTCCCCACATGTAGAAAAGCAGGAAAAGGAGGTAGGAGGCCTCCATGGATGAGCAAGGATCTGCTGGGACATCTCAGGCAGAAAGCAGCCATCTATGACAGCTGGAAACAGCGGTTGGCTTCTTGGGAAAAGTATTGGAACATTGCCAGAGCATGCAGGGATGCAACCAGGAAGGATAAAGCCCTTTTAGATTAAACCTGGCCAGGAAAGTTAAGGAAAACGAGAAGAGTTTTTTCAAGTATATCAGCAGCAAAAGAAAAATTATGGGGAATGTGAGTCCTCTGCTGAAGACAGAGGAGGCAGAGAAGGCCGAATTACTGAACGCCTTCTTTGCTTTGGTCTTTACAGCCAAGGTCTGCGCTCGGGAAGCCCAGTCCAGCAAGGATAGCAGGATGGTCCGGACAACACAGGACTTCCCCTGGGTGGAAGACTTGTTGGGCAAGCTTAACACTCATAACTCAATGGGACCTGATAGGATGCACCCAAGAGTGCTGAGGGTGCTGGCTGATTATTATTGAACAATCATGGAGGACAGGCAAGGTGCCTGAGGACTGGAGAAAGGCCAATGTCACTCCAGTCTTCAAAAAGTGCAAGGACAACGCAGGAAACTACAGGCCGGTCAGCCTCACCTCCATCCCTGGAAAGGTGATGGAACAACTCATCCTCAATGTTGTCAGTGAACACGTGAAGGAAAAGATGGTTATCAAGGGGAGTCAACATGTATTTAGCAAGGGGAAATATTGTTTGACCAACCTGACATCCTTCTATGAGTGCATACCTGGCTGGTTAGATGAGGGGAGAGCAGTGGATGTCACCTGCCTTGACTTCAGCAAGACTTTTAACACTATATCCCATAACAGCCTTATCAGAAAGCTCAGGCAGTGTGGCTTGGATGAGTGGACAGTGAGGTGGATCGAGAGCTGGCTGAATGACAGAGCCCAGAGGGTGGAGATCAATGGCACAGAATCGAGTTGGAAGCCTGTGGCCAGTGGAGTTCCACAGGGATCTGTTCTGGGGCCGGTCTTGTTCAACATCTTCATCAATGACCTGGATGAGGGGACAGAGTGACCCTCAGCAAGTTCCCTGATGGCACCAAACTGGGAGGACTGGCTGATTCATCAGAGGCTGTGCTGCCACTCAGCGGGATCTCGACCAGCTTGAGAGCTGGGCAGAGAGGAACCTCATGAGGTTCAACAAGGACAAGTGTAGAGTCCTGCACCTTGGAAGGAACAACCCCATGCACCAGTACAGGCTGGGGGTTGAGCTGCTGGAGAGCAGCTCTGCAGAGAGAGACCTGTGAGTTCTGATGGATAACAAACTAACCATGAGCCAGCAATGTGCCCTTGTGGCCAACAAGGCCAATGGCATCCTGGGATGCATCAAGAAGAGTGTGGCCAGCAGGTCAAGTGAGGTTCTGTTCCCTCTCCTACTCTGCCCTGGTGAGGCCACATCTGCAGTCATGTGTCCAGTTCTGGGCTCCTCAGCTCAATAGGGACGGAACTTCTAGAGAGGCTCCAGCACAGGGCAACCAAGATGATCAGGCGACTGGAACATCTTTCATACAAGGAAAAGCTGAGGGAACTGAGGCTGTTTAGTCTGGAGGAGACTGAGGAGAGATCTCATCAATATTTAAAAGTATATAAATGATGGGTGTCAGGAGGTTGGGACATCTCTTTTTACTATTGTATCTAGTGACAGGACAAGGGGTAATGGGATGAAGCTGGAACACAAACAAATCCACTTAGACATACTGTGAGGGTGATGGAGCTCTGGCACAGGCTGCCCAGGGGGGTTGTAAAGTCTCCTTCTCTGGAGGTCTTCAAAACCCACCTGGATGCATTCCTGTGTAACCTGATCTGGGTGGACCTGCTTACGCATGGGGGTTGGACTAGATGATCTCTAGAGGTCCCTTCCAACCCTACCATTCTATGATTCTATGATTTTCATGAAGGCAAGTGCTAGAGTCACTTTCTCAGAGAAGATGCCCCACGCAGGCTCAGTAGCGGGTACCAGACATGCAGAGGGTACTTGGAAGACATGCTGGGCAGGAGGAAATTCAGGTGTCTGGAGCAGTGTATACAGCCAGCATGGGCTTTCCAGTATGGATCTGCTGGTGTCTGCCAACTCCAACAGCTTTGAGCGTCCTTTTGTCCCTTAAAAGATGCCATCACCAAGGCAAAGCCATGCAGGCTAAAATTTTCCCCCAGCTCCCCCATCCATCAGCCCCCACAAGCCCCATCCCTTTTGGTGGGAGGCAGCTGCCACATTACTTGCGTTTTCCTCCTCTTCCTCACAGCTCTGGCGGATTTTCTTCTGGCACACATACACCAGGACAGCAAGCAGCCCCACAACACAGACAGCAAGTCCCACTGTCACCCAGAGAGCCACGGCAGGGAAGGCGAGGTGTTGGCCTTGCAGGGGGAGGAAAAAGAAATACCACCACAGTGAGCATCGCTGCCTGACCCAGGGGATGAATGCCTGGCATCCAGGATGCTGAGGTGGCAGGAGTACATCCCCATAGAGGGAGTCGGTGGCAGAAGGGGCAACTTTGGAATTAAAACCATCCATGCTTCTGATTACAGCCTCCCCCATCAAGTCTGAGTCTGGCCAGGGAAGCAGCAGGTTGAGTCGTTTCCTAAAATACTTTATTAGCCTTTAAATAACTGCACTAATAAATTCCAATGGCAGACTGACCCTTCACTTGCTAAGAAGCTCAAGTCAAGCATTAGATGCTGTTGCACCCCACTCCTTTTCCCCTCATCTCATGCCATGGGACTGGGAAGGATAAGGACACCTTTCCCAGGATCTGGGATGGCCTGGCATGGACCACTCTGATTTGGGGGATATCTCCAGAAGTGCTGGGAATCTGATTTTTACCCATATTACCGCTCCTTCTTTAAATACTCTTGCCTCAAACCTGCCCCTACACAGATGTCACCCTAAGCTCATAATTTGCTCTCACACTTGGATGCTCATGAAAAAGACATTCCCTCTGTCCTCAGGCAGCAGCATCCATGCAAGTTTTCCTCCATGAGTTTGCTGCCTCCAGCAAAAAAGTTTATGCTCCACCAGGGACCCGCCTTCCTGGCACAGCAAGTGCATATCAAGGGTAATTAAACACTAATTAACATTACCAGGGAGCACACAAGGTTATAATGAGCTGTGGGACCGCAGCGGCGGGGGGTGGGGGGAGCTTGGAGCAAAGCTGTGAAGCTGAACGTGTTTGATGAACTCCTCCAGCCTTTATTTCTGAAGTAGAACAGTCACAGCTAGGATGGAGAACTCAAAACTGAGAGCATCCTTTGGCCACGTGCTAAGGAGAAGACAACTCCCGTGCCCTGGACTGGCTTCCTGAGGTGGTTTAGGCTTGGACAGGGCAACAAACAAAGCCAGAAACTAAGAACTAAGGAGTCTGGTTCTAGCTGGTAAACTGACATGGAGTGACAGGGGAAGATAGCATAGCCTCAAGTCACCTTTGTGGGTCCATGGAGAGAAAGGTAGAGCAGAGATCCAGGGTAGCAACCCTCAGGGTGGCTCTGTGCCACAGTAGGGATTCCCAGTGCCACCACCGTCATCTTCTGGCAGAGTCATTCCCTTCCTTCCTTCCCTCTATTTTAGCTCTTGCTGGCTCACCTGTGATGGTGACAGAGGCTTGTGTCTCCTGCTGCAGCACGGGGTTTCGCACCAGGCAGGAGTAGGTGTGGCTGGGCTCCACCAGCACCTGGAGGATGCTGTGCACATCAAAGAGACCTTCCTCATTGGCCACCTGGGATGTGGTGACATTTTCGGTGATGTTGTTGCCCTGGCTGTCCTGCCAGAGGATGCTAGCCTCAGGATAGCCATGGGAAGCACGGCAAGTCACGGCTGCCAGATCTCCTGGCTTCAAGTCCTTGTTGGGCTCCAGGTTCACGTTGGGCTTGGAGTAGGGAGCTGCAAGGGAGAGGACAGCCAGTGTGAAAAAGAGCGAAGGATCAGGACTTGGAGCAACTCAATGAGGTTGGGCAAGCCCCAGAAAAGACTCTTCCCGCTGATAAGACCAACCAGCTCAAATTTCTCCAGGTTTGTGGCCATGCTTCCAGGTGGGCTCTCAACTGAGAGGCTCTACAGCATGGCAGGGAAGGGATCACAAACCTCACCAGCAATATTTTGGGGAGAGGCAGCTGGTTGGTCTCTTAACAGAGACCTGACTTCATAGAGAGACCCATGAAATTTCCATGCCAAGGAAAGAGGCTCCATAACAGAGCAAAGAGAATCCCTTCTCTTTGGGGAGGCGCTTCGGGACATCCCAACTCTATATATCTTACCTGCTACCTGCAACATCACAGCTGCACTGCTGTAGTCCTGGACCCGGACGAAGCAAGTGAAGCTGCCTTCATCTGAGATCTCCACACGTCGGAGGAGCAGCGAGACATTGCCCAGCGCCAGCTGGTCATAGAAAAGGGCCGTACGGTTGGCGTAGCCTCCTCCCTGGTCTGCCAGCTGGTCCTGGCCACTGAAGAAGCTGTGGACCAAGCGCTTGGTGTCTGTCAGCTGCCAGATGATGCTCAGATCGTTGAGGCTGAAGTTGGCCTCAGGGGAGAAAGAACAGTGCAAGGTGGCATCTTGGCCAAAAAGGGCTACCACTGGCTCATGTGGGACCCAGATCTCCATGGCACCTGTGAGAGGGTGGAGAGGGCAAAAGCACATGGTGGTGAGACCCTGCAGAAGCACCTACTTAATTTTCCTTCTGGGAAATCGAGGGATGCCCTGTGAGCAGGTGGCATCTCAGGACCATTCCCAGCACTGACCCCCAGCCAAGTCCACCATGCCAGCAGGGAGACAGTCCCGCATCCAGCACCAAACCTAGGGAAGCTGTGGCCATGGGTATCCAAACCTGCACCCCACCAAGGACACACAGACCAGTTTCTCCCCATGGGGAGAAATTGGTGGGTGACAGTGGTGGAGACACAGCCCTACGTCATAGAATCGTTAGGGCTGGAACTAGACAGCAGCTCCAGGCAGCACCACAGCCAGGCTGGCAGGCTCTAGATGGCACCAGTGCTCCAGTGCAATGTCAATCCACATGCCACAGCAAGATGCCGACCTCCTCCCAGTGGCACCACACAATGCCATCAACATTGCTGAGCCACAGCATGATGCCAACTCTGCCACTGCATCAGGGAGCAATGCCAACCATGCCAGGGCTACTGGGTCCCCTGCGCTCACAGCTGGTCCTGGGGTGCCTGTGGGCAGCAAGCAGTGACAGCCACCAAAGCAGAACCAGGGCACTGTCAGCACTTCATTCCCCAATTCCTCCCAGTTATAGAATGGGAAAGAAAAGGGGAAATCCCATCTCAGATTTGCTTTATAATCCAACCTCAACACTGGTGCAGAACACAGCAAGGCCATTTGAATTTTCCCATTTCATTGGAAGTGATTGTCCCCTTGTACTCAGTACTGGTGAAGTTGCACCTCATACTGTGTTCAGTTTTGGGCCTCTCACTACCAGAAAGACACTGAGGTGCTGGAGCGTGTCCACAGACGTGCAACAGAGCTGGGTAAGGGTCTGGAGCACAAGTATTGTGAGGAGCAGCTGAGAGACCTGGGAGTGTTTAGTCTGGAGAAGAGAAGGCTGAGGGAAGGCACAATCATTCCCTACAGCTCCCCAGCCAGGAGGTTGTAGTGAGGTGAGGGTCAGTCTATTCCCCAAAGTAACAAGAGATAAGACAAGAAAAAATAGCCTGAAGTTGCACCAGAGGAGGTTTAGTTTGGAGATTAGAAAGAATTTGGCACAGGCTGCCCAAGGAGGTGCTAGAGTCTCCATCCCTGGAGATGTTTAAAAGCTTTATAGCTGAGGTGCTGAAGGACATGGTTTAGTGGTGGGCTTGGCAGTGTGAGGTGAGGGGTTGGACTTGATGATCTTAAAGTTCTCTCCAACTGAAACAATTCTATGATTACCTGCAGCAAATACCCAAATACCTCCCCGGGGACAAGTAATGAGACATTAAATTTCCTCCCCAAGTGGGGAGGATCAGGAACTGTGGGAAGGGGCCGGGCTGGAGGGGACCTGCCAGGGGCTGCAAACAGGCAGAAGAGCAGTGCTCATGCAGTTTGCCTAGCTCTTGGCTGGCCTGAGCGCGCCACATCTCTCACCAGCTAATAATAAATGCCAGCAGATTTTAGGAACATTACCCATCCTGGCTGGAATTGCTGCTGGGTGCTGAGCATCCCAAAATTATTCATCTCTCCAAGGTTGAAGTGCTACAAACTGGGGGCCCAGGAGCTGCAGCACATTGAGACTCAGGTAAGTGAGTCTCAACTGGCTTGAAAGGTGGGCACAGAGGAATCTTACGAGGTTCAATAACGGCAAGTGCAGAGTCCTGCACCCAGGGAGGAACAATCCCCTCTACTCTGCCTTGGTGAGGCCTCATCTGGAGTCCTGTGTCCAGTTCTGGGCTCCCAGCTCAAGAGGGACAGAGAACTTCTGGAGAGAGTCCAGCACCGGGCCACAAAGTTGATCAGGGGACTGGAGCATCTTCCTTATGAGGAAAGGCTGCAGGATCTGGAATTGTTCAGCCTAGAGAAGAAGAGACTAATGGGGTACCTCCGTTATACTGAAGTATTTGAAAGGTGCATGTCGAGAGGATGACGTAACACTTTTTTCTGTGATGTCCCAGTGACAGGACAAGGGGTAATGGACAAAAGCTGGAATGCAAGAAGTTCCACTTAAACTTGTGGGAAATTTACTTTACTGTAAGGGTGATGGAACCCTGGCACAGGCTGCCCAGAGAGAGTATAGAGTCACCTCTTATGGAGGTTTTCAAAACCCACCTGGACGCCTTCCTGTGTGACCTGATCTAGGTGGACCTGCTTTGGCACGGGAGGATGGACTGGATGATCTCTAAAGGTCCCCTCCAACCCCTACTATTCTGTGATCCTGTGAAATCAGAAACCTTCAGGATTGAGTCTTGCCACAGATTCAACATTGAGCTGGAGCATGTGGGAGGTGATGTCCCCTGCTATAAGGGTAGCCCACATGCACCAGAAGACATCACATCCATAGAGTGATGCCCTGGGGCAGCTGAAGGGCCACAAAACCAGGAGAAAAACCTTGCAGCTGCTGCCACTAGGAGCCATAGGTCAATCGCAGCCTTGTTGTGGCATGTTGTTTACATATGGTGACATGCAGACCACATCAACTCCTGCCCCAACCCTGCTCACCTGCCAGGCTGAGCTCCAGCAGTCCCAGGGCAAGCAGCGGGCAGAACATCCTTGACGTGAGCAAAGGTTGGGTAAGAAAGCAGAAGCAAGCACAGTCCCAGGCGTCCTTCCACAGGGTGTCTTGTCTCAGGACAAGTGTCTCAAGCTGAGGAAAAAAAAAAAAACCACAAACAGAAGAAAACACTCAGATGGTACTGGGAACCAAGGTCAGAGAGCAGGAGAGGGCAGGAGATTGGAATCAGGCACAGTATCCCATGCCAGTCATCTCTTCTGGCTGCCAGGCAGCATCCAGAGCACTCGTTCCATCGTCAAATACAGAGTTCAGGGCGGAAGGGGTTGCCTCTAGCCTGGCACTGGCCAAGGGACCAGTGCAACCCCTGCATCAGGGATGTGAGGGATCCAGAGGCAGCTCTTGTGACAGAGGTGCTGGCCAGTGCTCAGAGAAGTCATGTGAGCCTCTCCCTTCCTCACCGCTTCTTCTGTTTTGCTGCTCTCTTTTCCATCTTTTCCCTGCAACATTGGGCTTTTACATCCCTGTCATCCAAGAGGAGGCAACTCAGTTCCAATGTTCAAAATGGATAAAACCCAAACATAAAAGGTTTGCAGATTCATGGTTCTGCCAGTGGCTCGAGGTTCATCTCTACTCATAGCAGGAAAGTCTCCATCTGTCCCCAAAAATGCAGAACAAAAACAGAGCATCTCAGAGTAGGATGTAGGGAGAGGTTAGGGCAAACTGCCCAGCACCACTGGCTACTGTGGCTTGCTTCCCAGACATCCCTCTCTGGCCATGCCAAGAGCTCATCAGGCACATCGAGACTCACAATCATAGAATCACAGAATACTTATTGTTGGAAAAGACCTTTAAGATCATCGAGTCCAATCACTAATCTAATGCTGCCACATGGCATGAATGAGCCCCAGATATTACAGCCAATGCTGTTGCTGCCATGCCTTATTCCCATCCCAAGCGCATCCCAGAGTCCTGTTGCTCGGCCCAGAGCATTTCGTGCTGATGCATTTGGGCACAATAGCCATATTTGCTATAATCAGTGTTGCATTTCCCAGAGCACAACAAGAACAATTTCAGTTGCTGACACTTTCCTCCTTAAACCCTCTGACATGGCAGCCCTGAAATTCTGCTCAGCTCCTGGGGGAGAATGAGGACACGGGGCTTGAGGTGGAACAGCTCTGCCACAAGGCCTCTCCTCTCCTGAGCATTAGGCTCCTTTGGGGAAAAGAAATTCTCCAGCTATCTTTCCCAAACTCTATCCCTGACTCTGACCTTTTCCAAGTGGACGAGCCTGGAACCAGACCTGTGAAAAACCCCCACACCTGGAAATGGCGGGAGCTGTGGTGAGAGAGGGTGACAGGGCATCACTCAGCTTCCTGAGCAGGGAAATTGTGACTCATCTTCCTGACAGTTTACCTTTGCAGCTCCTTCCTTTTCCTGGTGATGCTAAAATAAATTACATTTTAAAGTTTTTGTCACCTATAAGTCCTACTAGACCATCTCAGAGGGAATACCCGTGTCTCCTGCCCTCCTGCAGTTGAGAGTCTTTCAGTGAGTCTCTCTCCTTTCCATGACTCAGTTTCCTTATCCTTGGGGCATGAGCACAGCCAAAACACTTTATATTTTAATACTCAGATTCTCATCTGTCAAATTATCACCCTGAGATAAGGGAAACATCAAAGGAAACATCTGCTGGTCCAGGGAGAAGTCCTCACCCACCAGTCTGTGTCGGGCCAGGCTTTTGCAGGATCTCTCTCTCTCTGCTTCTCTCCCTCCCAGTGTTTGTGCCAGCGAGCAGCCTAGCTCTGCTCTAATTGCAACCATCATTTAATTTCTTGGTGAGGGGCACAGGCTGCAAAGGAGAGCTGGAAATCGGGTGCAACCTTCCAATCCCTGTCTGGGATTTGAGGAGGTGCAAAGGAAGGAACGGATTATCCTTTCGCTCAGCTGGGGAAAAGGGGAACGAGCATTTCCCCTCGCAGCTCCGATTTCTTTGTGCCACGCGTCGGGCAGGGTCCGGCTCTGTCCGTTACACACGGCGTTGTGAATCGGAAGGGCTTACGAGCATCCGGGAATGCGCCCGCGAGGGGCACGGAGGGAACGCACACGCGTCCCACGCGAACAGCCCGCCTGTCTCCCGAGAGGGGACCCTCTCACGGTCCCCGAGCCCCAGAGGCACCGGCTCCGTCCGGCGGGGCTCAGGGAGCCTCATTCATTTCGCCAGCCCGGAACAACGCCCGAGCCCCCGCCCGCGGGTCGGGAAACCGGTGCGGCGGCTCCTCCTGCGGAGCGCCGAAACGCCCGCGCCCCGAGAGCTCCGGCAGAGCTGCCGCCGCGTCCCCAGCATCCCCCGCCCCGCCCCTCGCCGCGCCGGGGCCGCCACTTACCGGGAACGGGGCGCGGGGCGGGCCGGGGCGCGCGGCGCTG
>WBNH01011660.1:0-73296 GCA_013401255.1 Urocolius indicus | reverse complement strand
GCTTCTCGCCCAAGTCTGGAAGGACTTTTCACATGTTGTTAACCAAAAGAGACAAAGACATACAGATTTGGTTTAAATTGTATAAAGGAATAAGTGTTAAGAATCAGATTAATAAAACAGCCTTCCTGGGTGTTCAGCCATACAAAGAAGAAAAAAATGTAAAACGAAAGGCACAAGAGACTCTGGAAGTCGATGTGTCTCTCTAATTCACAGCATGCCAAAATATGTGACTAATGACCATCTCAAATTGCATGAAGACCTGAACTAGTAGAGGTCACCTTAATTTCCTCCACCTTAACTAGTGCATCTCTGATAAGCAGTATGTATATGAGGAGATGGGAACAAGCCAAAGCAGAGCATTCCTTGTCTGAATACACACACGGGGGGGGGTGTGTGTGTGTTGGGGGGTGGGGGATAACTCAGAAATTAATGTCTCTAAGTGTGTTTCACAGAGTGACTACTGTTCAGACAAGCATAACATTTGCAATTTCCCTTTAACATTTTTCAATTTTTTTTTTAAAGAAACAACTCAGAAATAACTGCTAATCTATTCAGAATGTGAGATTTGATTTGGGAAAGTCTGATGCTACATGAACTTCAGGTTAACTTATAACCGACACCACATTGCATTAGAAGATGCAAGGCACAGGGACACAACAAGCTGTCTCTGTCTTACCAGGAGGAATTATGTGCCATATCTTCAGTCTATGTGTAGCTCAAATACAGATCATCACTGCCCAAGAAGTGCAGGAGGTGGAGATAATGCATGTATTTCTGGTGGATTTCAAAGCAGTGCAGGGGTGCAAATCGGACCTGTTGTCAGAAATGCCCAGATGTGGTTTGGATATTCCCAGCTGCAGATGACATTTGGAAATGATGATTTATCTTTCAGCCAACCCAAACCTATGCCTCCTTGCAATTCTTACCTGTCTCAAGAGGTTCACAGGAATCCCTTGGCCAAGAAGAGATGTTTTCCCACTGACAAGACAGGAGGTTTCTCCCTTTGCAGCCTGGGGAGTAGAATTAATCCTTTAGTGGATATTTGGGGAGATCTGTCCTTCTGCCAGTTCCCAAGGTGTGCTGAGCAGGGAGTTATGCTGGCAGAGGGTTTTGCATGACATCACTCCCAGATCACCTCTGATCCTCCAACTCACTGGCAAGCAGGACCAAGGATATCTTACCCCAGAGACATCAGCTCAACTTTTGACTGAGAATTGTGAGATTTCCAGGTTTTCCTTGCACACAGCCTGAGCTGGGTAAGGGTGCAATCTCTCAAGGGATGGGAATATGACAAAATACTTTGTCTTCATGAATACTTTACATAAAATTAGAGTCTTCACATTGAGCACAGATCTGTGCTGAAGTTAAACTTGACACAGAACCAGGAGGCTTGTTTTTGCAGAGGAGCAAGGTCTGGGTTTGTTATTTCTGTTAATAACATACCTTCCAGTATTGTGTAACGCCAGAATTCACTCCAAAGTGGAAAAAAAAAACCAAAACACTTTCACTTCATCATGTTTTGCAACCCAACACCTCTGCTGTCCACCCTGGACCCTGCCACAGTCAGGACAGGAGAATACAGGGCATCAGGCATTGGCTTTAGCTGCCTGCTGGTGGAGGAGATGAGTCCTAGTCTCCCGTGACAAGATCTTCATTAACTGCAAAGGGAGACTGGGGAGACTTGCTCTGATGGGCAATTTGGATGTCTGCTCTTGTCAAATGAGTCACACCCAAAATATTCAAAGGCATCCTACCTGCTGCAAACAAGCAGGCTTTCCCATGAAACCTCCTGCTTACTATTCGAACACTGACACCAACTTTGCATGATAGAAATCAAGTCTATTCTTCCTTTGGTGCAATGAGTGCTGTTTATCAAGTCAGTATATTTCTCTACGTGGAGTATATTTCAAGGAGTTTATCACAGCTGACTTGTTACACAGGAACACCCCAGGAATAGCATCAAACTAAAAGAAGTTTCTCGTCTGCTAAGACTCAAATGATGGTCAGGGAAATAACACCAGGAGAAAATATGAATACTCAGCGGTTGGAGATAACTGCACAGAATCTCCCATGTTGTATCCCAGCTCTAAAAATGTAAGCCAAAATTTTTATTTTTGTGCTGAAAACGATTTAATAGATTGTTTGTTTCATTTCTTGGTGGTTCTTCCAGCTGAATTGCTTTCTTATCCATGCTCACGTCTCCTGGAAAGGAAAAGAATCTTGTTGAAAGGGTAGACAAGCCCAGAAATAAGATCAGAAATCACAACTTCACAGTAGCAAGGGCAGAATAAATGTGACAAGCAGAGAGGAATGCTTCCTTACCACCTTACACAGTCACTGCCATGGAGAAGGTGAGGACAGACAGCTAAGGCCAGATGGATCTCTACCTTGAAGCAGATGCTACAGACCATTGCAATCCCTTTACTGGTCTCTCTCTGGGCTGTTGGGGTTTTTTTGCATCTTACAGGCACTGAACTGGTTTTAAAGATGTGCAGAAAACCAGCAGAGTTGTTCAGATCCTACAGCAGCCGGTTGTGAAGACTGGGCATTCCTGTTTTCATATTGCTGCATGGTGTAACCACAACATTTAGCTTAGCTGATAAGACATGGCAGCATGTTCTACTGTGCTGAACACTGTCTCCTAAATCTGATTAGCAAAGCACGACATTAAAACTAGGCAACATTTCTTGAATAAAGCTATTTTGGACAGTTAAAAATTGCCTTTCCCCTAAATTAACAACTCATAGTAACATCTTGTTTTGACCTCCTTTTTCTTTTAGAGCCAAACACACCCCAAACAACAACAACAAAAATGTATCCAGTTTTCATTCATCCTTCCCTCTTTTTTTTTTTTTTTTTGAAAAAGCAAGAAAGAAGTTTTCTGTGCATGAAAAACTAAATGGATGGATGTTTGCACTGATACAGCTGGAAAATGTCATATTAACAAATAGCTCTTGTCTAAAAAACATTGAATGAAAAGATTTGCTATTCTGTTCATGAAAAGATCTCTATGTGGATAAATAATTCTATGTAACTGCTCCTAACTGCTGACTGCTCTTACAAAATAACCGTCTCCCAGCAGCAGGGAAGGGCACAACCTCTGAATGGATCTCCTCCTGCCTTGGGCAACTTAGATGAGGGATAGCTTAGGATGTAAGAGTTTTGCTCATGGGGATCTCCAAGCACATCTTCTCTGGGTGGTCTCCTCTAAGTGTTTTGAACCAGGCTTTACTTTCAGGAAGACTGCCATCATTTTCTTAGACTCACAATGTCACGGCTGCACTCTTCTGTGGGATAGGACTGGCATGCCATGTCCTGGGATTGTGGTTACCATACCCTGGGGCTGCACAGAACTGGACTGTCTCTGCCCTCATTACATTTAGTGTTGGATTTTGTTTGCTTGTTTGTTCTCCCAAAATAATAGCCTCAAAACAAGCCAGGCAAGGAGTAAATACTGAGACCTTTTTTTTTCAGCTCCTGCAGGACTGAAGGATTTGAGCACGTTACAAAGGCAAGCTTGAGAGTATCTGTGGAGAATGTGGGACCTACTGGGGAAATGCCATGAGAGTTTTGTAGTGGAGTGACCTAAACTTGGTTGGTGTCCACCCCGAAGTGTAGGTTTTGCATCACAGATGGAATTACTCCCTTTCCTACACCTGGGCTCTGCTTGTTCCCTGCATTGGGAACAGCCCCACTCACAGCAGGCTTCACTCAGTCCTGAGCAGGCCATTGGAGCCCCTCGTGCCCAATTAGAATCATAGAATCATGGAATGGACCATGCTGGAAGAGACCTCCAGAGGCCATCTAGTCTGACTCCCCTGCAATGAGCAGGAACATCTTCTGCTAGACTAGGTTGCTCAGAGCCCCTTCCGACCTGACCTTGAAGGTTTCCAGGGATGGGGCAGCCATGGCCTTTCTGAGCAACCTGTGCCAATGCCTCACCACCATCATTGTACATTTTTTTTTCCTTATATCTATTCTGAATCTACCTTTTTTTAGTTTAAAACCATTATCCTTTATTCTGCTGCTACAAAAGTGTGTCTCCATCATTTTTGTAAGCCCCCTTAAGTACTGAAAGGCTGCAATCATGCCAGTGGGGAATATGGGCTGCTAGTGATTTTACTGATGCCTTGTGCCCTGCTGCCCTTCTCCCCGAGCACTAAGATCCCTCTCTGTCTGGAGGAAAGGGAGTTGCACTGAGCAGACCAAAGTGGGAGGAGAAACATTCCCTTTTCCTACTTTCCCTCTTTCCTTCTCTGCCTGCAGGAAATTTTTCAGTTTGCAGGTTCCAGAGGAGACTAGAGAAGTTAATGGGAGAAGGTTATTAAACAGAAAAAACCTATATCCAGCTCAGGAAGTGTCTGAGCTGCAAAAAGCTGAGTCTGAGGAAGACCTTGGGGGAAGTATCACCTCCTGTCCCAATTCTTATATCCCTCCTGTGGCATCTGTGCTTGGTTGCTGCTGTGTACCAGGCTTGCTGGCCTGTTTTCCTGGCCCTCTTCACCCACTCTCATCCACTCTCATGCTCTGCAGCTGCCGCTTGCAGGCTCTCCAGCAGCAGAGCTCAGAGCTGAGCTCCTTCAGAGTGGGTGGCTGAGATGAGAGTAGATGCTGTTCCCCACTGGACCCAAAACATCAGTTATTCACTTTTATTTACACCAAGTTCCTCAGACAAAAGCTTACTCTGGTGCACAGTTCTTTGCACAGATGGAGACAGTAATTTTGGCTTTGGAGTAGGAATTGGAGGCTTTGATACGTCAATCCATGTGGCTCAGGGTCAAGCTCCTACTTGTGTATCTGCGAATATGTACGTAAGCATGTGTGTGCTTATGTGTTTGTGTGTGTGGCATACAGTAGCTCAAGACTGGTTTCTCCCAAGCTCATTTGCTGAACGTTTTAAAGCAGTGAATGGATTAGGGAAAAGCTGGGACAGTGTGTGAACAGGTTAAAAAAGAATTAGCTGTTTTCTGTGCAGCTCCAGAAGTGAAGCACAGTGAAAAACACAGAACAAAAACCACCAAAAGACCCAAGAGCAACAATAGATTGTTTTCCTTCCTGTATGTTTGTTACAGTTCTTGCTGGCCATGCAAAAATTTAAAAAAAAAAAAAAAAGCCAAAATAAAATCTGGCACACGGGTCATTGTGTTCTTTGGGAATCAGAAATAGCCTGAGTGGGCTCGGTAGGCAAACACACATTTCACAAGCTCCTTCTTGTCACAAAGCCAATATTTGTTCAGGAGAGAATTCTTCCTTTGGGTAATTAATATTTTTTTGCTATTTATTGCTCGCTGGATGGAAGTTTTGGAATGTATAAGGAAGGGGGGAAACCTGGCAGTGTTCCTCACAGCTATTACATTGCTGTTAGGGCCTCCTACAAAACTCACAGCACCCAGCGTACATTCCTTTCATAAGCAAATGGATCATCAGGCGATGGAATGGCTTCAAAGGAATGTGTGCATCATGCCTTTGACATTTTGCTACAGTTAGAGCAGGAGTGGGGAAAAAAAGACAGCTATGGATAAGCACTTTCCTTAGGTTGTATGTTTGTTCTTGCCCATCCACTGTGAGTGAAGATTTCCACTTGGCACCTGAGAGGCTGGAGCCTCAGCTATTCTTTTTCCAAGCTACACGTTCAAGAAAAGCCAGAGAGTTTATATTAGAGAGGAACAGGAGGCAAAGGAAATTGTAAACTTGAGTGAGATGTTATAGGGCAGGTTAGATGCTGGTGGGTAGACTAACGAAATTGGAATGTTATTGTTAAAATCTGGCTCCTTCCAAAAAACCCGTAACGTTGTCAAAGCCCGCAGTTTTGTCTGCTAGTTTCAGACATTCCAACATATGCTTCTTATTTTGTTTTTAATACTTACAGTCCATCCAGAGACAATTCATGGCAACCGTGGCTATTGTAACACTATATAAAACACAGGGTTTGATGACAACTGATATGAAGTGTGATTGGAAAAAATAATGCCCCCTGGTAATGATAATATTTCCTGCTCAGATTGGTCTCACGATAATAGGCCTGCTCCAGTGGTGTTTTCAGAGTTACATACAGGACTCTGGTATTACATTACAGCTGCTGCCTAGTTATACATCTGTGTGAATAGGAGGGAACAAATGCACAGGCAGAAATACCAGAATGTCTGAAAACAGTGACCAACAAGCAACAGTTTCTTGCTTGATTGACTCTTAGGGTGTGAGTGAAGCATTGTTCTCTTGGACCCGACAGACCAGGGAAGCATCTTATCTCACTTCAATGAGAAAAGAGATGTGTCCTCAGTGTTCCTGGGCACCCTGGGTCCTGCAGCCCCCTGCCCTGCCCCAGCAGCCAGCCTGCGCCAGCTCGTCCTTGGGAGCTTGGCAGCCTGGTTCCTGAGGTCAGAAATAGCTCGTAGCAGGAAGCTTGGCTTTCAAACAGGAGGGTGGATGGGGATGGGATGAGAAGCAGAGCTGCACTGCATGGAGGCGGAGAGAAGGGGGGGTCGAAAACCTGCCCGATGGATGGGGTTGTGGTTGGTTCGCTTCATCCTGTTCCAAGAGGAAACGTGTTTGAACCCTTTGTTGTAGTTCTACAAGCAGTCCAGCTCCCTTGCTCCTAGGAGCAGTCATCCCTGGCTCAGGATACCAGTGCTACTAGGAGCCTGTTTATCTTGGGTTTCCCGTCTGATCCTTCTCACTTCACGGCACTTATATTACAGCCCTGCCAGCAGAGCTGGGACCTAAGGACAGGCTCTGCTTTCTGCCCTCAGGCTTTTAGCATTTCAATCTTTGCTCTTTCCAAAGCGTTCTGGGTTCCAGAGGTCGGTGGGTGTGAAGAGAGGAAGATGAGGGACTGGTTTCCTTGGCCAAAAGTGCACAAATATCAGTGTTGGTGAAAAATGTGCCTGAGAGGCCAGCGCTGCAGGGCTGAGACATGGTAAGGATCCTCAATTTATCCACTGGCTTTATGTGACCTGCAGCAAATTCCTTCCCAGATTAAACACCTGAATCAATGGATGTCAGATAAGGACACCTCTCCACCATTTCTGTCTCTGAATCCAGCCCTGTGTGGCAGTAAGGTCTGCTGCAAGGCTGCATGCTTGCTGCAGGTTGGACATGGAAGCCCAATGCATGGCTCATGCAAGCTTTGGGCAGTGTGAAGCATTCAAAGCCAATTCTTGCTGTTGAAAGTGACTACAACAACCCTTAGGAGACAACTGCAGCTGGAAAAGTTCTCAAGAAAAGAGGTGAGCAAAGAGGAAGTTCCTGAAGGAGGAAAAAAAAAATAAAAGGCCTTTTCTTAAGAATCTGGGGGATGTGACTTGGCTCTTTCAACCTCATTTCTGCCTCACACAGCAAAACTGGAAGCAAATGAGGGTAAAATGTCCTGGTTTTGAGACAGATGGGAATCCTGGAACCTATGAAAGTGGGCTGTGGGATTTCACCTCTAGAAAGCTGACATGCCTCAAAGACCCCCATGCCAAGGGAAATGGGCTACCAAAAGAAGACACAAGATGATATTAGTACATGCAGAATCCTCCAGAAATTCAAAGCCCTTGGACTCTGTGGCCCTAGGCCACTTATCTGGCAGTTATCTAAACAGGGGGATGTAAGACAAAGTCGACAAACAAGATCTGATCTTGCTTGGAGAGGGAGGGAACTGAGTCACCCAGATACGCACTAACATCAAGAGGAAACTTCAAAGAGGCCAAGAAATTCAGGATCAAGGAGTCCAAGGAAATATCTTCAAAGGCTGAGCATCTGACCCTGGGGCTGGGAAGAGTTTAAGTGTCCACCCTCTGCAGCGTGACGGCGGAAGGGGAAATTATGCAATTCCCAAAAGTCTGCAAACATGAGCAATGACACGTGGAAACTGGGTGTCATTTGAGATGACTGTCGTCATGCCTTGGGAGCAAAACCAGCTGAGGTCCCCACTGCTCCCATGAGGGACCAGACAGGACTTTTTCTTGCCAGATCGCAGTGGCCTGGCGTGAGCCTTCGGCTCTGCGTCACAGATATTGGTAGTGACATTTCCAACTGGGCTTTTGTTCTTCTCAAACTGCCTTTCGCAACCATTTCCCCACTTTGCAAACAGTGCCAAACTGCTGCTGCTGCAGAAGGACCCTCAGTTCCCATCCCAGTGACGCCATGCAGGGACAGTGAGCACGGGGGCATTGAGGGGGATGACTTACACATGTGGTCTTTACAGTTTATTTCATGTCCCTCTCCAGAGGAAGATATTGCAGAGCTGA
Organism: Urocolius indicus; assembly: GCA_013401255.1. Classification (NCBI taxonomy): domain Eukaryota; kingdom Metazoa; phylum Chordata; class Aves; order Coliiformes; family Coliidae; genus Urocolius; species Urocolius indicus. The sequence goes on along the minus strand of WBNH01011660.1, from coordinate 65,065 downwards.
TTATCATGTTGGTTCTGACTTTGGTTTTGGACTCAGAGGTTTCCTTCAGTCTGAAGTGGAAGATGTCTAGTGCAAAGGGATGCAGTTTCCTCTGGGTTTGTTGGCCAACACTGTAAAAGTTCATTTCCTGTCAAGAATCCAAATCCAATTGCAAGCCACAGCATTTTGACAGGCTTTGGGGTCAGCTACCTGACCTGTCCCAGTGCATGCATGCATTGTGCTAGCAAAATAACTGGGAGGAAGTCTCTGAAGGAGGTGGTTCTGCAGCCACTTGCCCAAGCACGACCCAAGGGCAGATTTACTTGGCACCAAAGGCAAAGAGGAGATTTACCATTAGCAGGGACACCAAGACCAAGGTGAGAGGGAACAGCCTGCATCAGGCAAAGCAGAGCCAGCTCTACTCCTGGAATCAGCACATGGGTCTGTGCATGATCCCTCTATCCCAGAGGGACTCGGACACCCCAGCACCAGTGACAGCAAGCCATGGTATGATTGAGCATGTCTGGGGCAGAATACTGATGGAAAGCCCCCAGGGCAAGTTTTACCTGCATAAAAGCTCCAGCCTTTTGCACTGTGAAGGCACAGCACTGTATGATAGGTGGCAGGAAGAATGACTCGAGGGAGCTGAGGGACCTGGGGTTGTTTAGCCTGGAGGAGGCTGAGGAGAGACACGATCACTCTCTATAACTCACCTGCAAGGAGGCTGTAGCAAAGTGGGAGCTGATCTCTTTTCCCAAGTAACAAGTGGTAGGACAAGACAAAATAACCTCAAGTTGTGTCAGGGGAGGTTTCAATTGGAGCTGAGGAAGAACTTTTTTCCCTGAGAGGGTTGTCAGACACTGTCCCAGGCTGCCCAGGGAGGTGGTGAATTCCCCATCCCTGGAGCTATTGCAAAGCCGTGTAGCTGAGATGCTGAGGGCCATGGGTTAGTGATGGGCTTGGCAGTGTGAGGGAAGGGGTTGGAGCTGATGATCTTAAAGGTCTTTTCCAAGCAAAATGATTCTACGATTCTATGGAGATATTGGGGTCAGGGCCTCTGTGCACCTGAGCATTGTAGAAGAGAAGCGCTTATAGGGTTAGTTTATCACATTGGGCGAGGAGCACACGACTCTCACTAACACTGCCCCTACAACACATCCTGCTGTGCAGCCTCAAAGCCTCAGCTCCGTCCCCTGGGTACTGAGGCCAACTTCATCCAGCTGGCATGGAGAACCACAGAACTGGCTGAGAAACATGCCAGCAGCTGCCGGGCAAGCTCTCCGGGGGCTGCCGCTTGCCAGGCCCTGCTGTGGCCTGCCCACACTGTCTTGCCCTGGTTGCCATGCTACCCTAGATGGCTAGCACAGGTAGGCACCTTGCCCAGATCAGCCCTTCCCGGGGCTGGGCAGACACCAGCAGCCAGCTGTGTGGGTTAGCTGTCTGCTCGTGATAAAAATCACATAAAAAGAGACAGGTTTTTGGTAACAGCTGGGATTTTTTTAAATTCCTTTTATGCCTACCTGAGCACTGCTATGAGGGAACATAAAAAATAATTCCCAATTAGAGGCACAGTGAGGATGGTTCACCCACCAGCAAGCAGAAAATATTCCCGTGGCCCTGGAACCAAGAAATGACTAGAGGCCAGATTATGATTCTAGTTACATTGGCAGAGACTTGGAAGAAATCCACTTAAATAACTGGTTTGCCATGGTGTGAGTGAGATCACAGCTCTCTGCTCTGCTGCTTTCAGCCCGCCGGGTGCTGCCTGCACCCTTGCTTTGATTCAGGGATGCAAGTTTGGCTTTCTGGATGTGAAGGCAGCCGGTTACTGCCAGCCAGGAAACCAGCTCATTTGCCATCAGGAGCAACACGCTGTTAACACTCTGAGTTGGCTTTCAGCCAACATGGGATTTTGAGTTCGTTTTTTTTTCTCAGTGGTGAAGAGAGCTCTGGTTATTCATAGTGTGTGACCTTGGGGTGTTCCAGGCACAGAACTCACCGTGAATCCATTTCTCAGTCTGATTCCTGTTTGGGACCAAGTGCAAGAGGCACAAGTGGGCTTGATCTCCTGTTTTCCCTTGGCCAGAAAATCCAGGCAGGAGGCACGTACACAACAGGTTTCTGAAACAAATGGGCTGGCTTCTCCAACTATGCACTGGGCAGGTTCAAAAAGTTCAATGAGACTCATCCCCAAGTTCTGGAGAGAAGCAGGGAACCTGACACCCATCTTGAGTCAAGCTCATGGGTCTGCCCCAGGATGATGTGAAAAGAGAATGTCATAAAACAGATTAAGGCAGGGTGTGAAGTTGGTTGTTGTGACTAGTGAGGCAGTGAGGCTAGACCAGCAGAAGACAGAGGAACTGTTTAGGTAGGTGGTTGGGTGTGAGGACTGAGGATGCCACATCTCATGTCCCTGCTCCTCAAGTAGTTCCTAAGTAGATTGCTTCAGCTCTCAGCATCTCAATTAGGGACACCTGCAGAAAGAAGGCTACTAGATGCATTCAGGAAAAGAGCGCATAGTATGAGGCTTTGGGAGCATGGGTGTTTTTTTTCTACCAGCAATACCTAAAAAACTCTCTGCACAAAGACCCTACAACTCTGAAGCCCTTGGCTAAAGCCTTGTCTCTCTTCAAGCCTCATGCAATCTTCTTTCTTGCCCTGGCAGAGGAGAGCAATAAAGCTGCTTTCGTCTGTTGTTACCTTTCCGCCCCCAGGGCCTTGTATTTGAGGGGATGCCAAGCAGAAACCATCATCAGCCCTGGCTGGAGGGAGCCTCTGTTTGTGGGAACTCTGCAGCTGACCCAGCTCCTCTCGCCAAACGGCTGGGCTTGCAGCCAGTGCAGCCCTCTCCATCTTAATCCCTTTCCCTTCAGGTGGGTTGGGAGGAAAATGGGCTTTGCCAAAACGACAGCCCCTGACTTTGGTAGAATACATAGCAAACAAAACAAGGTGGTAATACAATTGCTTAAAAACCATGGCAGAATCGTGAAAATAATTATGCCCGTGCCATGAGGCAGAAGAAGTGAGAAGACTGAGACAGGGAATACACCCTGCAGCACATTTCATGCAAAAAAGGCTGCTCAAATGTCTCTGAGGAAATAGCTAATTCAGTGCCTTTTCAACACACTAAATGGGATGCTTCTAGGTTGGGCAGCATCTGGCTGAGTCACATCCCAATCCCTGCAACACCAAATCCAGCAGATATTAGCAGCACAAAATGGGATTGTGTCTATTGATGGAGGACCTGAAACAAAATCATTTTGCCCAGCTTTATGTGGATTGCTCTTCTCTGAAACTGTTGTGCAATTCTGAACATTGCATGTATGTATATGTGGTTTATTATTAATTTATCCTTCAGGATTTTACCCTGCCAGGACAAAGTGTATTTATAAAACTGTTATGTAGGTGTACTGAGTCAGTGCGTGCTGATGTCAAGTGAAAGTATGTTCTAGCAGTGATTTAAATGACAAAGCTCTGTGCTGATGATTTGGCCCTATGTCTTCACAGCAGAGGCTGTAGGACTCTTATCCATAGATTTCCACGTGAAATCTATAACTTCTGGTAGAGGATTTCCATTCCTTCTCACGAGCTCCTTTGGACCAAGCATACTGTAAATTAAGTTGCTTTGTTTAAGGACTAGAACCAAAACCCTGGAGCCAAATACCATCTGTCTCCATTCATATTTGGATTTGTGGCTTGGGACCATTTCCAATTGTAATGAAAAGTGTCTTTTATTTTTCTCTGTTAAGGTGTAGACGGAGCTGGCAGTGGGGAGACAGTGTCCATTGCAGTTGTGTCTCATGTTTACATTCAAAAGGTCCTTTGAGGTCCACATATCATTATGCAGAATTATTTTGAGGAGTAGGGGTAGGATACAGCACTGATGCTCTCTGTTTTATAAAGGAATATTGTACAAGATTTGTTGTGTGATCAGACACCTTGGCTCATAGGGTAGGAAAAGGAAACAGATCCCCGAGAGCTGAGGGAGACCCTGGGAAAACTTGCCCACAGGCCCATCAGGCAGTGGGAGAAGGCCAGAACAGTGACCTACCACCACTCTGCAAGTGCCCACAGACCACGGAGTTCATGACTAACAAGGCAGCATGAAACACTGTGAACAAAGAGGAGATCTGCCCAAAGATATCCCAAATCACCTATCTCTGCTGCTTTGCAAGCTGAATTGCAGCAGATATGCAGGTGTGAGGAGAGGGCATGGATCTCCCCCTACTTCAGATCTATCAAATTTTCAGCCTGAAAAGCACATCCCACCAGTGGTAATCTGGACAGAGGGCATCACATCCATCTCAGTGCAGGGTTTTGAGCATTCATGACATTTCCACAGTGTTTTCCCATGCAGCTGTTGAGAATAGCAAGGTTGCACATGGAAATAACCCCTGGCAAGCAGAAAGACAAGCAAACAGGGCAAGATGTGACTTAAACACACTTTCGGGTCAAGCAGGACATGGCTCAGCTTCCGCTGAATCTGCTTTGGGTTGCAAGGCAGAAATCACATAACAAGGGAGATTTGTGCTTTCTTTCAATGAAGGCGCCAGGACACCAAAGGGCTGACAGTCACACGTCAGTGGTGGTTAGATAAATGTAAAATGCATAAATCCTTACCTGAGGGAAAAGACCTCAGTTCAAGGGCACTGATGTTCTTGCAAGTAATACATCCCTCCTCCTTATTTCGTAGCATTTGTGAGTAAAAGTGTGTGCAGGGTGGTTAAAGACAGGGCTCATGGTCTCCTATACCAGAATTAGGACCTCTAACCACAAAGAGTATTCTCTAAGAGAAGGATTTAGATGGACAAAGTGTGGAAGACACCACTGATACACCAATTTTGGACATGGTCTCATGAGTCCTTTTACCTGGCAGATGGATTTTCCCTCCTTTCTACATGCAGCTTTGGGGGAAAATATACAGAATCAAAAAAAAAGGATTGTTACTGCTCTGTCTGGGTCCACAAACGAGCCCAAGCAGCAAAACTGGCAGATGACCTTTAAAAAAACAACAACCTTTTGCCCCTTGGGCTCATCCTTTACAGATTTCCTTGTAGGATTCTCTGAGCAAGAAGCAGGCTGGTGTCACACACTTCAGAGAGAGGAAGGAGAAAATGGAAGGGGTTTTTGTGCTTTGGTATCCTTCCAATAAGAGTCTTAAACCCTCTGAAATGTGCTGGGGTGCAGGAGCATAGACACTTGGACTGTCACATACCAGCTATGTAGGAACATTTCCTTGTTTCAATTGCTGTGGCTTCTGAGGACACTGAACATGGTTGTTTTTAGGGCACAGAGGAATTTAGATCAAGCAAGAAGATTTAAGCTGGAGCCAGAATAATATTTGAGTGTGTCGAATCGGTTTGTGAAGGGCATATCACCCCATGTCTCTGCATCCTCCTGTTACACAGAAAATGCAAGAGGCTCCAAGAGAGAGAGGCTGAGCCTTTGAGGAAGAAAAGAGGGGAGAAAACAGCATTAGATGGGATATTATCCACCGACTGCTATTTCATTTCTTGGGAGAAATTTATGATGTTATCATTAAATCCTCGAGAGACAAACCTGAACAGTGGTTTCTTCCTTCTGGGCAAAAACCTTGGAACTCTTAAAAAGACATTGTATTTCACAGCTCAGCAATCCAGCAGCATTTAAAGAACTGGAGAGAGAAAAGGAATTTGTAAATGAGCAGTCTTTTTTTGTTTCTTTTCTTTGTTTTCTTTTTAAAGACTCTGTGCTGTCAGAATTCTTTTCAGGAAAAATAAATAAATTCTAACATCTGGTAACTAATAGCTCATGAGCTGAAGAATAGTTGCCTACAGAGGCAGTTCACAGGAACACAGTGTTTGCTTTGCCCCTTATCTCTGAAGATCGCTGCCCTCTCACTAAAGCAAAAGCTCTCCGGATATGGCATTTAACTGCATTTCTGCTGTTGCACTTTAGGAAGACAAACAGCATGATCAATACAGAAATTGTCACAGTACTCATGTTTTCTGTCTCAATTAAGTCTCCAGCTTCATGGCTACATCAAGCTCTGCTGCTCTATCTTGGTGCAACCAAGGGATCTCAGTAATTTATCACTTGGATGAGTCCCTATGTTTTGGCACCTTTGCTCCTCAGATACCAACAACATTTGTCCTCAAAAGCTGTTCCTGGGGCAGCAAAGAGACATTTTGGTCCTTGTCTTATGGGGAAGAACTACAGCAGAGGGATGAAGTGACTTGCAGAAGGTCACAGAGGCAAGGCAGGTGTCTACCAACACATTTGAAACCATAACCACAAAACTTTCCACTTTGCTCTGATAACGCTGCTGAGGAACAGGACTAAAACACAAAATCCTGGTACCCTTCTCACCCACAGCATTATAGTTTTGAAGATAGCATAAAAATGTCCAGCTCCACTTCTGGCAGGTAGCAGTAACAGCTCCTTAACAGAAGAAAGAGCTTTCCCTTGTCATTCTCAAAGCAATCCCATGCTGCTACTCACAAGTCTGAGCCTCCCTGGAGAAAACACTATGGGAGAGGCACAGTGGATGGCCAGGACATCCAAAATCAATGCCTACAGCAGTCAGCTCCACAAAATTTGGCAGTCTTGCCATTAGTAAGGAAAAGCTTGACTAGTCACTGTCACATATTCCTAGGTAACTGGGCACCCTTCTTGTGTTTCTGTGGACTTCCTGTGTGATAACTCACAAATCTCTACATCCCTGTTGCTTAAAGATATTTAAGTGCTTAAATCCACTTGAAATCCACACCTCATCTTCACATTGCAAAATGAGGGCACCAGCCTCCAGATGCAGTGAGAATTCATGGATAAGAGGATGCTGAAGGATTTGGTGCCATGCAAATAAAGGTAATGGTTTTCAACCTTTAGCACCCTCATGATTTTTTGAAGAAAAAAAGAGAGTCTCAATGAGTTTAGGGCTTAGACCAAATTGCAAAGAACTACAGGGTTTTGCAAAAGTATTCATGGCATCTGTACAGCCAAAAAGGTTCTTTTCATCTGGCGTGGGTGAAGATTATACAAAAGGTGAACACTCTTCTCACACAGAAGGGATGCCGCAGGTAGGTGCCTGGACAAGACATGGTTGAATGTAATTATTTAAATCTGACTTGCTCCCCATGCAAATTGCTCTCCCACTCTTGCCCTGAGCTGCCTAGGGATGGACCTGCTGAAAGCAGAGGAATGGGGGACCTCATGGCTCTTGCATTACCTGCCTGTTTGCTCACCCTTGCAGCTCGGGCTCCTGGATGTTTCTGCAAGGCAATTTTCTTTTAGTGACCGTCAACACACTTGAACTTTTCCCCCTTGTATAAACAGTGGGTTGACATCTCGTGCTATGGAGACAAAGTTAAATTGTTGTGGTCTTCCAGGATGAGGTGAAGCATGGTGTGATATCTGCCCAGCTGGGATCAAGCTATCTTCTCCCTTCTCTCTGACTGCTGGGTGCAGTGCAGTTCATCTGGGAAGAAATTTATTCCAAGGATATGGGAGAAAAAAAAGTGTTAAATCCACCCAAGGACTCGGTGGCATGCAGACAGCTTGCATTTCTCTCAACTCAATCCTCTGTAGCCACACTAGCCCATCTGAGCAACCATATATTGTGCTATTGAAACTCAAGACAGAGGACCAAAGTGCCACAATGACACTCCACTTAGGAAATTGAAGACAATTGAAAGATAGATGTGTTTTCCAGCATGCTCTGCCCAAGCAGCACACACAACGTGTACAGGTGACATCCTATAATTTTCAAGAAAAGACTGTCACAATTCAGCCAAGAAACCAATTTTTTTGTGACCCTCCACACTTTGAAGGGCAGCTAACCTCAGGTCAACATCCCAGTTAACAAAAAAGATCAGAAAGGAGTGTTCTTCACCTGGACCTTGGCCCTATCATGTATTCTGAGTGCTTTTTAAGGAGGAAAATATTATCTCACTCTAGATGCCGTGCTCCTGTGACAGAAGACTAAATTTTGGGTAGCTGGAGTTCAAAGGAGATAGATTTATGTGGCAGAGGGACTGGACTCTGTGATCAACCGAAATAACTGGTCAAACTCCTGTGGACTTAGCGCCAGGGAAATCAGTGGGAGTTTTCCCACAGGCCTTGGGCTGCTGTGGCTTAAACAAAGCAAGGGAAGGGTTTCTTAGGCAGACACTGAAAGAAAGAAGTCTCCTTTCTGCAATTAAAATATAGAATTCTACTTGAAAGTGATTAATATTTCTAGTCTCTACTTATGGCCAAGCCACATATCCACAGCTCTACCAAATATGAACTTAAATACACAACACTCTCCAGAGTTACTTCTCAGTTAATAATTTATGGATTCTGGCAACAGATCAATGCAACGAGAAACTAGTTTAGTAACTTACCTTCAGAGTTGTCTATCTATAAACACTGCAGATTTCTAAATTAAACAGAACCCAATTGTTTTCCTGTGTAATAGAGGCCAGGGCCTGATTTATATAGTTAATTGAAATGATAATCTTAAATACTTGGGAAAAAAAAATCCCAACCTGTACCATTAAAGAGGGAGAAACTGTTTACTACCGGGTTCAGAAATATGTGACATAAATTAAGATAAATGCAAGTATCAAGACAAAACTAATAAAATTATACTGGTGTGTGTTGCCTCCATGTATGTAAGAGCATGTTAGCCCTGGCTGATATTTCCTGGAGTTACTCTGCACCCACAGAGCTGTCTGATGAGAGGAGTTGTGTGCAAGCATGGAGCCCAGATTCTTCCCTTTTTTGAGACCAGGCTGGGTGAAGTATGAGAAAGCAAGCAGGGCTCACCTTGCTGCAGCTAGGGCAGGAGATTAAGTGAAATAAGGATGCCCAGGCTCACCCCTCCTCCTTCATCAGGTCTGGAGAAGAGAGGGGACAGCAGCCACTGCGGATGGCTCACGCACAGAAACATGGTGCATTTGAAAGCACCTCACAGTGACTAATTAACAGGCATCTGTTACAACTTGTTGAGCCTTATCTTCATTTTCATATATGCTATTTTGGAATGAAGTTTTATTTAGGCTCAGGCTCCTAAATGTTGCTCAAGAGTCACATTACAGGATTAGCCTTCCTGACAAAGGGGAGGGGATGCTTTGTGGTTAGCAGCACAGGGTAGGAGTCAGGAGGCTTGTCCCTGCCCTGGCTGATGCCTCCTCACCTGCTCTGAAGCTGCTCGGTTGGCTCACACAGCTAAGCCCGCACAGATAAGACTTAGTTAATGTCTATGGGGCACTCAGACATCCACTTTTAAAAGCTACCATGTGAATAACGATGTAATAGTTCTCTGATGCTACTGAATTACCCTTCTGCAAATAGCTACTCCTACAAACCGAGCTGCTCAGTGTCGTCCCTTCCCCACCCTACCTCCCCACCCACCAGCTGCAGATGCTCATTCTCTGGGGCAAAGCTTTAAAAGACTTACCTCTGCCTCATCAGGGCTTCACGTTAGTGAGAGTCAAGGCAACCAGGGCAGAGACCTCTAGATGTAAAAACTACAGTCCATTGAAGCCAAAAGCCTTTAGATGGGATAATAAAAGATCTCCTTTTTGTGGGTCAATGTGGAGGATTACAGATTCTCACCCACATTGTGTAAACTTATCTCTGGGTGTTGCTCATGTGAACTGTGAATTCTTTGGCTGTATGTGCACATGCACTAAGTGGAACTTCCAGAGCCCAGAACTGACTCCTCTGAAGCCCTGTCTTTATCAAAGGAAAACCAGCAAACGCTCTTCAGAGGCAGGTGGGTAAAAGTCTGAAGATATTGAACCACATGCAAAAGCTTGTCTATATAGGAAGTATACCACAGCAACACAAGATGTAAACACAAAGCCCCTAAATAGTTCTGGTAAGGCTTCCTTATATTTTGAGACCAAGTAATGGAAGTGATTGTTCTGATAGGGCACAGAGTGGGAAGAAACCCTGGGCTAAGCTGGGTGGCAATATAAGCCATCCTGGCAGGGGGAAGGCAGAGCCCATACCTTAGCCTCTGCTGAGAGACTCTCCAGGTCTGCACATTACCTCTGCCTGGCTGGGCACTTTAGTTATGAATCATCTGCACAAACGTATCTATCAACATCTGAGACATTTGTACAGTCAATAGAGAGGAATAGGCAATTTGGGATGCAGTTCCTCTGCTATATTTTAGACATTTTATTATAGAAGGAGATGAATTGTGCTCCAGACCTCAGTGGGATGGTCACCAATAACCATGGGAGTGATGAGCTTGAATAGTGCTGCCTGGACACGGCCATCTAAAGGAAGCATTAAGGTATCAGTCCATTTCTCTGGAACCATAGTCACTTCCTTACCGTTCAATTTAAAATGTGTCCTAAGAGAAATCAACTGAAAAAGGTGGGTGGAGGGGAAATACTCTCATTTCAGAGACACTAAAATGAGTGGGAGTGTGAACATATGTATGTGCCCACATGAGGAACTACTCTGGAGTCTTTAAACACACAGTGAACACGGTGCCAGGTTCACCTCCCCTCCTGCATATACTCCTCCCTGCACATGGCCTGCATACCTTGGGTTTGCCAGCTTTAATGGAGGTGACTGGAGCAGAAAAAGCTGTTGATGAGCTGGAGGGTCCTGTAATGGATAACACAAAACAATCCCACTCGCTTACATTCATTTGGCTTGACTGCAGTGTGAAGGCAAGCTGCTCTCCATTGCCACCCACTAAACCACAGACTGTTTTAAAAAACATTAAATTACGTTTTTATAAGAAAATCTGTTATTTTACATACAGAATCCTTCAGTATTAGTGTAACAAAGCTGAGTAAGAAGACAACCCAGTTGTGTCTAAAAACTCTGATCTTATTTTATTGGAAAAGATAAAGGACCAGATTCTCCTTTTAGCTGCACTGTTGCTGATCTGGAGTGACTCCAGGTGAGCTATTATGGACGAAAATTCATAAAATTGTAGAATCACGTAATGATAGGGGCTGGAAGGGATCTCTAGAGCTTCATCCAGCCCAATCCCTGCTAATGCAGATTCATCTCTATGAGGGGTCACAGGAACATGTCCAGGCAAGTTTGGAAACCTCCAGAGAAGGAGACTCCACACTCTCCTTGTGCAGCCTGTGCCAGGGCTCCCTCGCCCTGAAACCGGGCATGGCTAGAGTAAAATTTGGGCCCTAAGTATTTTGCAATACACCATGTTAGCATGAATTATCTTCATGCATTACAGGAAGCTTAAAGTCTTCAGATTTTGAGAATGAGATAAAAATTCATATCCTCTGCTGACTTTCCTTGAGTAGATTTGAACTGCTTCTTGCAGAGGTGAAAAAAAGAGTGTCGTGAAGTATCTTGCAACATTTCCCACCACCCCTGATTGTTTCCAGTGAAGGTCAGCTCGTGTCACCACTTTGTGTGATCTGCAGCATGACTGAACTGGCAGCAAATGGCTCAGATGTGTGCTGAGGCCAACATGTCCTTCAGGAGATGACTTTGTAGGAAATTCTCTATTCCTTTTTCCTCAAGGGAAAAAAGACACAACTGAGTATGTATTATCAAGAAAGTCCCAGGGAGACACAACGCTACTAAAAAGCCCAGTACTGTGATGCATTCACAGAAAAGAGACGTCTGTGGACATGGACTCAGAGAAAGGGAAGATGAATTTGTGGTTCAAGTCTGTGGAAATGCCCCCACATTAGCTGTGAGTATAAATGTTGGGTTGTGCTCCTCATTTACCACTGACTTCTGACGAGAAGCTGTTTAGGGCTCAGTCTCATAAAGGAAACTTTCATATATTTCAACACAAGACATTGTGGTAGCTAATCTTTAGAGAGTGGTACTACAGGAGAGATCCTGAAACCTCAGTTAGAAAGGAAGCTCTCACAAAACTGCACGTAGATCTGGTAGAAGGGCCCTAGAGCCGCCACCATTTTTTCCCTTTGTGCCCAACTGCACTTAACTTTTTAATGTACAACATCTCAGTTTCAAAAGGTGAGTGAGCAGTGGCCTCCTCCTAGACCAACATACTGACCTGCTGTTGAGGGACATCTGTAGGATGGAGAAAGTTGGCATTGTCCTCAGGCTGTAGAGCACCTGCTTCCTGCCTCCTGGGTTTTACAGCTTTATACCACAAGAAGATTGAAGAGAAAAGGAGTATTCAGTGCCCCATTATGCAGACACGCTGATCTTGTCTGTGTGGGTGCACTCAGCACTAAGTGGGCAGAATCCCTCTGAGGTATTAGTCAGAGGAATGGCTCATTTCTGGATGCTAACCAGAGCTTGATGTGACCTCGATATGACTTGGGCACCATGCCACTTCCAGCTGACTGCATCCAGGAGCAACTTTGGGGCCCTAAATATATTGCAAATCTAAAAGCAAGGTGCTCACAATATTTGGTTTTTGCTAAATGAAGTCTTCAGGGTCTCTATGTTGAACTGAAGTGTATTTTTTTATATGGCATTTATTCTCTTTGATGTTTAGTTCTTTTTTAGTAAAATGAAGATATTAATGTTCAGCCCTTTGCCTTCATTTTTTTATCTCAGACAGGATCCACCTCTGCTCTTTATTGGACCCGCAGCAATAAATGCAAAATAATTATACCCAAAATAGAGCCACAAATCAATCTATCACAAACAGTTCAGAATGCAGGATTTAAAAATAAAAAAAAAAAACCAACTGATTATTGCTTTATGCAGTAGATTTTCTAAATAATATGACCTCATAAAGCTTCAGAGAAATACCAGGACACAACCCTTTCATGTCCTGCTTTTGATACTAGCAAGCAGCTTGAGTAGTTCTGCTCCTGAATCAAATCCATTTGCAGCTGCCCAGCTGGGTGACCCTGAGCAGATCCTACCCATACTGAGAAAAATCTAGTAAAATGACAGGGTTTTGCAGACTCAGAAAATGGAAGAAGCCTGATAGTGGTATTTGTTATTCTTTGTGGGGGGTGCAGGGGGGAGAGATAGAAATAAAAAAGAATCAATTCTAAGCAAATTTTAGTCTTTCTTCCTCATTCTTTTTTGAGAGGAGAACATTTAAACAAGCAGCAACGTTTATAAGAAGTGGGTTAACCAAATTGTGTGTCCACACATTGATATTGCTTCGACTGAGCAGCATGTCTATCCTAATTAACAAAATCTTTTCTAAGGTATAGAAATGCACTAGAGTCCTTGTATGCCTGTGTTGATCACTTACTGGACATGGGAAGCTGTAGCTTTACTTTTTCTTTCAGTGAGGATAAAAATACACATATCCACACGTTTGGCATTTCATTTCTGTGTCAGTAGAGAAGGTAATATTTTAGGAGACAGTAGTCCCTTCTTTTTCTTCTTTATTTTCCCCTTCTTCTTTCTGTTTGAAAGGAGCGTTTGGTACTGATTTCAGATGCCAGAATAACACCTCTTTTTTAAAAGAGACCAAAGGATGAAAGGGTATCTCAGACAGCTGCAGAGTGAGTTTCCCCCATGTATAGTATATTGACATGACCCCCAAAAATTTAGGAGAATCTGAAGCCAAAGTGAGCATCTCGGGTTCGTGATTCACAAGAGTTTCTTGTAATCAGTACGACTTATAAAAAAGACACATACTCACCCCAGGATTAGCTACCAACTGTCTGAGCAAACAGATCCCTGTTCACAAGGATGTCCTAAGTGCAACTCAATGAGTGTTGGTCCAGGTGGTGGAGAGGGAAGGATCTGGCTTTATCCTCACCATCATGGAGAAACTCTTACTTGACTCCATCCTCACCATCACAGTGAAACTTGTCTAGGAGGCCATAGTCTCCTGGTTTGTCACAGGGATAAGTAGCCGGAAAGTCCTTCCCTTCAGAAAACACACACACACACAAAAAAAAAAACCAACCCAAAACCAACAAACTATCCCCAGAAACCAAAACCCAAATGTGAGGCTCTTTTATTCTTTTTGGCCTCTCCTGACTTTATTGCTTCTGAAGCTTTGGATGGCATTCTTGTCACAGCAGTCATGCCAGACCCAATGGAGATGGTGGTGAGGCCAACCACTGTGCCTTGCTGGGCCCTTTCAGTCAGAGAAGACATCTGCTAAAACCAGCTGTGGCAGTGGTTTATGAATGATGGAGAGCTGGACTTGGACTGTGATTCAGCTCATTAAAAGCACCCCGGGGGCTGCCATGGTTATTTGCCCCCTGTAGTGTTGGCATTTTTAAGGCCAGGTCAGAACTCATTGCTCCAGGCTCTGTGCTAACAGCTCTCTCTATACCCTTTGTCAAAGGACAAAAAAAAAAAACCAGCCTGTCCCTCATCTTTATCCACCATGTCGAAGGCAGAGACTTGTGTCTCAGCAGACTCCCATCCCTCCACTTCTCTCCTCTGAACAAATGTGGTCAGCGTGAAACAAAGCCCAGAGCAGCAGCACGTTCCCCTGTGAGCAGACGGAAAGTTTCAAAGGCACAAAGGGTATTTAGGCACCGACTTCAAAGTCAATAAGCTGGATGCTGAAAAAAAATCTCCCCTGTAGCCTTTATGTCATGCCACTTAATAAGTAATTAAAAGCTCAAAAATCATGAGTCTGCTGCTTTCATTACTTCCTAAAGCACACTCGATACATCATCACTCTGTGAAATGCTTCACATGTACCGCATCCTACTTTAAATATGCCAAACAGTGAAGTGCTTAGCATTACAAAGGCAGAGACATCAAGGAAGCTTTGATAAAATCTGCTGAGCAGACAAACATCTCTTTGGTTGGCACTAGCCAGGCGAGGTTTTTATTCCACAATGATTAAAAACATTTCAGGTGAAGGCAGCTAGGCTTGGATTTTAGACACAAGACCATTAGGTGACAAAGAGGGAAACCTTTCATTACAGGGATGTTAGCTAAAGGGGATTAACCCATTCAGTGTTTGCAGGATGATGCCGATGTAAGAGGAAGGTTTCTCTGAGACGACTCTTTACTGGGAAAGTGGAATGAAAAGACAGATGGATGGCTCTGCTGTGTTGGTGACAGAGAGAGTGGGAGAGGAGATTAGCCACGAGATGCTCCATTTCCCAGTAGCACAATACGAGGTATCTGAGATGCATTTGCAGAGTAGGGCACAGCTTTTCTGAAACAGTGAGGCTGATATCTGTGCTGTTGCAAAAAAGCTGCCTGTAAAATAGGCAGGGTTTTATTTTTTTTCCCCCCTCTCAGACTCTGTTTGTGGTGGAACACTTCTGGCTGTAAGTTCTGGATAGTACTCAACATGGTGAAGCCCCATCAGTGGCAGGGTGTGCTCCCATGATATAAATAGTCATTTAGAATGAGTTAAATTTACTGAGTGAATCATTTATTTGCTAAAAATGCGGTTTCTGGGTGGCCACAGTTATTTGCCAAATATGATGCGTATTCTCAAAATGCTTTTGGATTAAATTAAAAAATTTGGAAATGTTGAAGCACTGGATTTCAGCATTTCCAGAAACATACACACAGAGACACATATCCCAAAATGTATCACTCCCATGAGTCTGAGGAATCATTCACTACATGCAGGAGAGAAGACAATAACATTTCTCTCCCTAGCTACCCCCACAGCCCAGTGTTTTCGGCGTCTGATTGGGAAATCTCATGTCCCAGGAGAGTACTCCCTACGGATAATTATGGGGTACTCTGACCTGGGTGCCTCTTGTTTTCTCCAGTTGAAATTACTTCACTTTGTAAGAATAATTAAATACCCACTGGAGGAGAGCAAGGGTGACAATAATTTTGTGGTTAGAGCATTCCCCTGGGATGTGGGAAGTCTCCCAACAGCTGCAGCAATGACTAGTGGTAATACAGAGTGGGACTCCAGAAGAAAAGGATAAGAGAGGCTGTAGATGACCCTGTAGCCTGGTCGTTGTAGACACGGGGCATAATGACAGTGTCAGGGCTTGAAGCTGGTCTCACACAGGGCAGGTAATTGTTTTGCTAAGTGGGATGCAGTTCTCTGAGCCCTTTCATGTATGTTTAAAAAAAAAAAAGTGGTAATTTGGTTACTTCATCTCAGCATAAGCACATTTTTTAAAACCTCAAAAAGTCTTTTAGGATGGGGAAAAAAATCCTTCCCACCTACTTGAGGGTCCCTCACTCAATGCCCTTTGTGGCCCAGCAGGCAAACTGGTGTACCTCTACATCTGAGGGGGTTTGCACCAGAGAAGTGATGATAACTTTTTATACTGTGGTTGTGATAAGCTCCATTACCCAAAAGCAATTTCTCCAGCTCTTCCCATTCCTCTGATGAAGCTGTGGGAAAGCTCAGAATACATAAGGCAGTCTGCTGAGAAGACAGGACTGAATTTCAGTCAAAGCAAAAAGAAAAGAGTAATTCAGGTCTCATTTGCTGGATTTACAGCAGCAAAATATACACCAAGAAATCACGAGCACATGGTTCCTTGTTGCAAGGGGGGCTGTATTCAGAGCAGGTTTCAGTCCTCCCAGGAGAGGCAGAAAGACAAGTAGTTTTTAAAGCAAGCTGAGAGGCTCAGCAATTGCTGGCCTCTAGGAGATAGAGATGTGAGCAAACTATCAAGTAACATGGAACATGCATATTTTCTTGCACCTGAAAAGCTGAGGTTTCTACAGAGCAAGCCACCACATATTTGTGGGATTAGGCATGTTGAGGAAAAAGTACTATGCCAACCAGGCTAGCTATATATATATATATGTATATATATATATATATATATAATGATGAAAGGCTTGCTCCTCTGCTTCAGCTGGTTGATAGCAGACTCCTTTTCAAGAGAGAGAAGGGAGGTTCCTTTTCGCCTTTTCATTTGTCCTTGTGCAAGACTGATAAAAACAGAGAGTGAGCCGAAATCAGTGTTATCACCTCAAAGAATAAACAGTTGAGAGAGCTAAAAAAATAACATGTAGAAACTTTTATGCTTATGGACTGTTGCTTATGAACAATTACCTTGAGCTGAATGCAAACAGACTCTTTCAGAGAGGGTGTGTATTGGTAGAAATATTTAACAGGCCATTTAAATCTGACTGGAAATAAAGACATGCAGAATCCATTGGCTAGGAGAAAAAAAAATCCTGTATGCAACGCTCCTGTTCACACTGCTGAAAGCAGTGAAGCGGTGGAGGAGGAAGCTTCACAGTCATGAAGACATCTCTGTCTCCTGTCCTCTGCACAGTGAGTTAGGGAGGTCTCGTGGTATTTCCAGCCCTTATGCTTTTATCACTCTGCTCAATTATATCCAAATTAACAAGATCATTTTGCTTTTTTGTACTTAATGTGTGGCTCAGAGTGAGCAGAGGTGCTTGAAAAGGGGGACTCACCTACACCCAGGAGAGTGTCACTCAAACTCGCTCTGGGGAGTTGGATTAGATGATCTTTCGAGGTCCCTTCCAACCCTTAAGATTCTATGATTCTGTGACTTGCATCCATGCAGAGCCACATTTGGCAGGATTTACTCTTTTGGACACAGTTCTGAAGTGATGATCTGAAGTACTTCTCGACCGGAGCTAGCACGTATGGGATAGGTTTGGAGTAACAACCACGTAAATGTTTTTGGCCGATGCCCCACCAGCCATCACACCCTGCTGGCAGGGGAGCTGGTGTGCTAGCCACACGGGATCTTACGCCTTTCCTCACTGTGAAGGAAAACAACAGGAATGATGAAATACCTCCAGCTGCTCTGACAAATCAGCCCCTAGACACAGCCCAGATTTGTGAGAAGCTCTGCTTCTCCTGCTGCAAGGACTGGATGTGTTTTTAAGTGTTCACTGTGTAATTGTAACCAAAATATCACAAGGACATTCTCTTGAAAGTGCATTTCATCATCACAAATATGATGTAACACGACGCATCCTAACCAAACCATTCAGAGGCTCATCTGTTGTGAAGTTATTCCAGAAGAGTTACTTTAACTTAAATTCCAGCCCCATCCTAATCCAGATTAATTTTTGTGTACAGACAAGCCCTAAGGGCTTGACTCAGAGAGTGCTACAGTAAATGAGAACCTTTCTGCTGAACCTTGGATCAAGCCCGAGGTGCTTCTGTCTGCCTCTGCTTTAGCATTTTGGTTCATAGCAACTCTCTGGCTTGGCCTCCCTCTCCCCATAGTGGTCCAGTTTGCAGAACAGCTCTGATGCACACAAATTAATTTTTTTTTTTTCCTTTTCCTCAGTGGAATTGAAACCAGAAGCTCTGCTACGACCCCTCACAGAGATATAAGGCAGCCAATTAGGAGATTGTGCAGGGTGAGGGTTTTCAATATAGGTGACTGGAATAAATCTATACCTGGAGTAACCACTGTGAACTGCACACAGTGTAGATGTTGAGCTCTCCATACCAGTCTGTTTGATCTCCTGATACTCTCCTGTTGCTCTCTTGCTAATCTAGATGTAGCAATTACCTGTTAATCTAGATATGGCCTATATGATGCATATCACTGTCGCATCTGACTCGTTACAGCCGCACACACAAGGCAAGATGACAGCCTCTGCTTTGCAAATGGAGATATGAGGCAGTCTGAGGAGACTGGAAAAGTGATCAAGTTACAGTGTCCTAGGTGTTGGCCTGCAAATGGTGTTTCTTCTTAAGTTGGCCCCAAATGCTCACAGGTATGCGAAAGGTGATGCTTGTGATGAGTTAGTGCAAAGGAGAGATTCAGTGCTTGACTCTGCTCTGTGCTATGCCTGCAGCTACCAAGGTGTGGACTTCAGGCAAATAGCCAGATGAATATCTCCAAACTGGTAGCACATCCAGTGACTCTCTGAGGTTTGCACAGAAAATATGGAGGAAACAAAGGCAACTTTCAAAACCTTTCCTCCTCTTGAATGAGAAAGAATGATAAAGAACCAGTCCTTACTCTGACGTAGACTTTCTGTAAGACCTCCAAGTCATCTCACGTCTCTGTGCCTTTCTCCTGACTGATCTGCCAGGATGATATCTCTATAAGCAACCTCGAGTCAGAGTATGTTCCTGGGAACGGGACCTGACATCACCAGCATCATCAGCATGACCTCCAGCACTTCTGCCTTGTGTCAGACCAAGTCTGCCAAACAGCTCCACAGGATGGACCATGCCTTAACAGAGAGCAGAGGCTGTTTCCAACACAAAGATTGCATGCGGCTACCAGGTCTTAGAGCCTAAAGAGAATTAATGGACATTCCATGTTTGTGGTTTGAGAGTCCAGAAATGGTCTCAGGCACTTCGTACACCCTCTACTTTACTCTGCTGAGGCCTCATCCGGAGTAGTATACAGTTCTGGGCTCTCCAGCTCAAGAGGGACAAGGAACTTCTGGACAGAGTCCAGTGCAGAGCCAACAAGATGATCAGGGGCAGGAACATCTTCCTTAGGAGGAAAGGCTGCAGGACCTGGAACTGTTCAGCCTGGAGAAGACTAGAGGGGACCTCAGTAACTTACAAGTACTTAAAGGATAGATGTCAGGAGAGTGAGGTGAAACTTTTTTTCTGTTGTCTTCAGTGACAGAACTAGGAGTAATGGACATAATAATGGACATCAGCTGGAACAAAGGAAGTTCCAATTACATATAAGGAGAAACCTCTTTGGTGCTGAGGTGAGGGAGCTCTGGCACAGGCTGCCCAGAGAGGGTGTGGAGTCTCCGTCTCTGGACACATACCTGGACACATTTCTGTGACATTTGATCGAGAGGAACCTGCATTAGCAGGGGATTGGACTGGATGATCTCTAGAGGTTCCTTCATTCTGTTTTCTGTGATTCTATGCTTCTTGAATTTATTAGCCCCGATGTAGCCCCGATGGGCCTTGGTAGCCCAAGTAGCCCTTGGGCACCAGAGTCTGTGCTGCAATGTTAGTACTAGATCAAACAGAGTAAATTCCAGGCTTAGCTGGGCACTAGCTTAATTTAATGAAAATATCAATTTTTTAAACTTACCCTAAGTCACTTGACTGTCCCCTCTCTAAACAATACCTTGGCTTGGCCTGCATCTGCAAACCTCAGTCTTTTCTTCTTCCCATCCTGAGGAGCAGTAAAAGTAGGTAATCTTTAATGAAAGGTCAGCTATTTGGGCTAAAGGCCAGGCTGGGATGCCAGGAGGCGGGAGCTGATGGCAGCGGTGGTCAGAGCACAACCAGGCAGTAGCAGCCTGTGCTGATGCCATTCTGCAGGCAGGAGGGGGGTGAAAGTACAGAGACATACTGTACGGTCTCAGGCTGATTACCACATTTATCATTTTCAATAAACTCTGGGAGCAGCCAGCCTTGGTACCCTGTGTCCTCTTACAATGTGTTTCTCTGTGAAATTGGAAACGAGACAAAGTCAATTACGTTATTTTCCAACAACAAACCTCTGTGGGACAGTAACTCAGGCAATGGCTGCAGTTTGGAGAACAGCTGAAAGTCCCACTTGAAATTTTCTTACCAGTGGTGACATGGTCACAGCGATGCTCTGTTCCACCAGAGTAAACACCAGGAGGATTTTTATATTGAAATCCCCATCCAAAAGAGAATAAATCCGTTCAGTGCCTCTGCTGCAGCCCGGTGAAAACGGGAAATTCATCTCCACAAGCTCATCCTGAGAGCTGCCCGGTTTTCGTTGTGTCTGAATATTACCTCCTCTGGAGGGGCACAAGCAGAGGGAGGAAAAGTGGTTCAGGGTTGGCACCCTACCAGGAGCGTGGAGGGCAGGGGTGGATCAGATAAGCAGAAATTTAAGACTGTAAATACCTCCACATCATTGCAATGCAAACAGCAACAAATCCCCCTGGAGACACAAAGTGGATGTGTAACTGAAAGCAAGTTAGAGAAAACTAACCCAATTTGGGAATGCAAGCTTTGAAGCCTCTGAGAAATGAACAGTGCTCAGAACTCTGCCAACCGTGTATGTTAATTACTGGAGGTATTTGGGTTTAACCTAACCCTGGCTCTTTGCATCGGAATACTGCAAAGGACTAGCACGGTGCAGTCAAAAATAAAAGCCACTTGAATGAAGCCTTGCTCTGTGTACAAACTAGTCAGGTGCCAATGACTTGGTTCACCTCTCATGCCATGAGGCTGCTGGGCCCAAACTGGTAAAAAATTTAGCATCTTCTTTGTTGGAGTCACAGAGGCCTCAGAGTTTGCAGCTGTCCCGGGTTTGCAGCCCATGGACATGTACTTTGGCACAGAAAACTCCCATTCCTATTCGTATGCCGTGGCTATGCCTAAGCATATGAACCCAATGGGTCTCCTTGGCTTTTGCAAACCATCTGTCCCAACTCTGCCTCAAATAAAAAAGAGCACAACATACAAAGAAGCCATGCAAACCAAATAAACAAATGCTTGGAGCTGCACTAAGGACCTGGGAAAAGCAACCTTTTCTTTTTTATTGCATCTGGAAGGTATGCAAAAAACATGGTCATGTGCAGCACTCCTAAAGAGAAGGAGAGGGAGGTAAAAAAGGCATGGTTTTTCTTCCCTTTTAGTTCTTGAAAGCAGAGTGATAATCAGCAGAGATAAACCCTGTCATATGTGTAGTAGTCTAGAAGAAGAAAATTAAAAGATAAAAAAAAAAAGGCTGAGGTGGCTCTTGAGTGTTCCAGCCTTGCATCAGGGGCAATCAGACACCCAGGCAGTTTCCATGGCTCAGCACTCATAAATCCCACCCGTGAGTCATCAACTCACAGGCCCCAGCAGCTCAGACCCTGCCTTTTCCATGTAGAAAAATCTCTCTGCCCCTATTTTTCCTTCTCCAAACCTCTTATCATGAGCCAGCAATAAGCTTACGCTATTACCTCCACCAGGCATCTCAAGGCAGGTTCACACATGGAAATGTCACGTTGACTTTTCTTTCTTTGGCATTGTGAGGTGAGTGGTTGGACTCCATGATCTTAGAGATCTTTTCCAACCAAGATAATTCTGTGATTCTTCCAGATGATGCTTCCACTGAAAGCATTGGGGTTGTAATTTTGATTCATTTGGAGACTGATCGGAAGCATGGTTTGGTTTCTTTTATGACGTGTTGTCTGGCCTGAACACATGAGGTGTTATCTGTCCTGTGAATCAAAATACTTAAATCAGAAGGGTCACTTGAGAACCTTTTAAATTTTTTTTCCTACGATATCAGTCATCCTTAGAAACTGGGAACCACTGCCCTGGTCGTGAGAGCAGGAATTGCAGGCTAACCCACCCAGAACACAGTCTTGTTCCCAATCAAACAGGTGGGTAAAGCAAAACAGCACTTGGGAAGAATAGAGCAAGTTCTTCTAGACACTTCGATCTCTAACTAGTTAAGCAGGTTTAATGAGCTTTAATTGTTACTGCCACAAGCTGCAACTTTATTTACTGCAGTTGATGAGCTGTCACAAAAGGGCTGAATCGTCCCCTTGCATTCAAATATCAGGCAGCTCTCACTCTCATCTGTGATAACCTCATTCAGGAGAAATGTATCTCCATGGTAAGGCAGGACCAGTACAGCACAGGACTGCTGTGCCAAGAGGAAGCTAAAATCAAGTTCCCATCCACTGCACTCTCCAGGGATATTGTGTCTTCTCAGCCAGATATACTGCATAAGAGATTAGGCCAGGAAGTGAAATATCACAGCAAATCCATCAGGGGAATGAAAACTGTTGTCTGCTCTGACCTGACACTGTCTGTGAGCAAGGTTCAAGCTCCTTGCAAAAGTCATGAGCCCTATTATCTTGTCCTTCCATTTGGGAAGCTGTGGCACTCTTGTCTTCCCCAACTCTCACACTTGGCAAAACAGTCTCTGTAGAGAGCTTTGCCACAGTGGTGGCCTCACTCCTGGCATGAGCTCTCTGAGCACATCCTTGGCTCTCCCATTCCATTTTTTTAACTCCTGAGCATCCCAAATTTGGCAGTCTCACTGGATTCATCTTGCTCCCCTACAGCACATCAGCTTTCTCATTACACAAATCACTGGCTCATTTTTCAAGGCTTCGGGTAGTAGATTCAGGGTTAGAGCTGCAAGGTCTCCAAAACTAGGATTCCTAGTGAAATGCACTGTGACTCCAGACATTGGAGCAAGTCCCTCTCCTAGCAGCTCCTGCGTATCTGCCAAAGAACTTATGATGTGCATCAGTGTGAGAGGCAGAGACTCCGTTTCCATGAAATGACAGCACTGTTAGGGTCACTTTTACCTGTACCCATTCTGCTTCCTATTTCCACTTGCTACTATTGCAGCATCGATGGCCCCTGCCTCGAACATCTGATGTGTTTTACCCCCTTCAAGATCTGATGTCGCAAAACACCCAGAAAACTTTAAGGCTTAAACTACCTCATATACTGTTCATCAGAGAATACCCATTTTACACTGAGTTTACTAAGCCAACAGACACAGGCACATTCTTATCTTCTGATAGGGCTTGCACAACCTTTCTGGTACCTTATCAGCAAGAAGAGCAGGAGCAAGGTGCTTTGTTCAGACCTGACCCCTTCCCTTCCACTTTCCAGCCAAGGGGGACAATCAGAGCAGAACCAAAGCTTTACAGACTTGGCTGCCAAATTATGTTGACAGCATAAAACCTTTCCTCTACCACACTGAGCTCCAAGTGGTTTAGCCCAGGAAGGAAGGGTGTCACTTACCAAGCAAGGGTAAATCAGAGGATGCACAGAAGGAGGATGATGTTTAAAAGGGAATGTAGTACTGCCTCCAGGCATATGCCAGCCTCACTGGCAAGGAGAGAACCATCTTCCTGCACTGGCAGGTTCCTACCACTCGGGAATTTTGTGCATCTTCCTCTGAAGTGCCTCAGTCCTGGAGCATCTCCTGCTAAGCCCAGAGCCCTAACCTGGCAAGCCCACTGATGCCTGAAAGCATCCCCCCAGAGCACTGTTGTCAACATCTGGGACACCCCAGATGCTAGCACAGCTCTGGCACCATGCTGCTTGCCCTGAGGTGTGATGTTTTTGTTCATGATCCAACACTTTACAACTACAAATGCTTTAATATTCATGTAGTGCTCCCCCAACACCACTCCTCCCCACCCACCAACTTCTCCCATGTAGAAATGAGTTCTCACTTGCCACACCATGTTCTTGGAAGAACAGGCAGAATGGAATTAAAGGTTTGAAACTAACTCAATGGAGGTGAAAAATGTTGCCTAAAGACAGAAGGAAAAGATTGTCAAGTGAGATTTAGAGATGCCCTGGGCAGGTGAGGGATGATTAAATCCGATTCTGATGGTACATCTGATTCTAGCAGTGCTTGGGAATGTCTTTTTCTCGCCCCAAACTTGTTTTTGTCCCGTCTTCAGTCTATCTGCAGGACTATTCAGGTAGAAAAATTTTCTCTCTAGTTTCAAACTCTCCAGAGTCTCTAGTAGCTTCTACCACCAACTGTGAAGTGGGGCATTGCACACCTTAAATGGATCCCAATTTCCTCAAGCCAGACAGCTTATCTGTGATTTTCTTATGGCTTCTCTTCTATGACTCAGCCCTATGTGGATGGCCAGAAATGAACATCAAGCTAAAACTAACAAAGTGGGTGCCAAGCACTTATATTTTTTTTTACCAGGATACAGTTTTTTTCACAGAGTCTCATACAGGTAATTAAAAGGTGTCAGCTTTTAGAAGGACTATGCTTGACAGTAATATGATATAATTCAAGCTGAACAATACATTCAGTTTGTTCTCTGGACCATAATAGAGTGCTGTAACAATGCAGTGCTGTATTCACGAAAGGTTATCCTCAGGAAAGAATACCCTGAGTTAACTGAAGTAGGACAAAAATCTTCACATGAACATTGACAGCTCTGATTAAATTTAATAGACAAATTCAGCATGTCTGTATGGAAAAGTGTAATACTGGGATACCTAAGACCCCTGTTCAGTCCCAAGATCAAAAACTCATGGCTTCTTATGATTATAAGGGACTTTTTCCATGCTGCAGTTACTTTGGTAGCAGTGGCTTTGGCACAGGATTGTCTTCTTGACACAACATCTCACACACTGAAACTCTATGACTGTCAGGGTCCCACTAGGAGTTTCTTTGATATCAACATGTTCTTTTTGCTATTATTCTGTCGAGGCAGAGAACTGATTGTCTTTTACTTTCTTAACGAGGACACAGATGGAAAAGTGATCGTCTCCCACCAGACACCCAATAAGTAATGCCTCCAAAACCCTTAGATCAAACGAGGTACAAAGTAGAATCAGGTTCAAGATCTTCTAGGTCTGCTCTTCTCTTCCTATGGGTGCAGCTCTATGAAACTGATTCTGAGCTTGCAGAGTTACCTTAGAATATTGGAGCCAAAGCACCTAAATAAGAACTGAAGTGGGGGTAAGCTTCTAATAACCAGAAAAAATTATGAAATAAATATCTATAAACAGGCAAGACACAGATTAAGATGGATTTGTCCCTTGTTATTTTGAGCATCTTATTGAAAATGCCAAAGCTAAGACTCGCGTGCCTCATAGGTGGCCGAATCTCTAGATTTTACTTTTCTCTAGATTTACACCTCACTGATCTCACTGGTGGTGATGATTTACCCCATCATGTTTCATGGCAAGCTGAATCCTCAGGTGTCTCATCTGAACTCAGTCTAGATGAAATCTCCAGGATGTTTGACCGAGGATTATCACTTTAGATGTGTTATGGGATCAGTGCCAATTTGCTCAGGGAGAACCTGGACAACCAGCCAAATCCAAACTGCAGCCACCTTCAGAACTGGCCAGATTTGTTTTTTTAGTTTAAAATGAGGTTTGTGTTTACCAACAAAGTCCGAGGGAGACCAGTAGATCTAATCAGAGATATTAACGCAGCCCCAGCTTTCTTGCAGCAGCTCCATTCTTACATTTTGGGCAGTTTCTTTCTACTGAAAGAGCAGAGCACATCTGTGCTCCAAGCATCGGCAAGAGCGGGGTTCCAGGAATGCATTTCTGCCATGGAGGAGAAGTTGCTAGGAAACCAAACAAGCAACAAGTTTATCTTCAAAGCCTAGGACCTTGGAAACTGGAATTATCTGTGAGGAATACCCTTCAATGGGAACCATCACATCTCATAATTCCTGGCAGAAAACATTCCAGATTGTGACGAGGCACTGATGTGTGCCCAAGGAGTCTCAAGTGACCAGATTTCCAATAGCGTCATGGTGGAAAAAATGCTGAGCATAATTACTTTGCAAACATAGGGGGGAAAAAAAAGAGAAAAAGAAAAAAAGAATTGAGCTAAAAAGGCTTATTATCTCAGAGAGGGTTTGAGCAGCAGGGAAACATGGGAAAATATCATGCAAGTTATCAGTCAGTTCAGAAGCATAAGGACATGTCCCACTAGGGAACTGAAGCCTCTACATTTGTCATACAATTTAGGTTAAGCTACTCAGTTGAAGAATTGAGTCTTCAATTCTAAAGTCAATTGAAAAGATTACCAACTTTCTGAGCCACCAAAGGTTTAATTATAGTAACACTGGTACCATAAAAAGCAATCAGCATTGATAGGTGACAGCCCATTTTGTTGTCTTCAGCTTCTGCCAAGCAGGTGACAACTTCAATCAACCTCATCCCTATGGTACGAAATGTTGTTATCTCTTGATGGCTTTAGTACTACAAAAGTCTGTGAGCAGAAGTATCTCAGGTCCCAGAGCCGAGGCCATCTCATTTATCAGCCTCATGAGAACCAAGGACGGTCAAATAAGCCTTCTCAGTTCTTTGAGCAGTGCTCTAAGGGCTGATATTTCTGGGATTTTCCTCTGTCATTCCAACAACACTGGTATATGAGACTTGGCCTCAAGCTTGGGTGGCTGGAAAGATTATTCCATGGGAATGAGGTCCACCTTCAAGCCAAACTTCTACATTATGCATTTGTACTAATGTGACTGTGTTGGTGACAGGAAACTCAACGTATTTAGGAGGAATAACCCCATGCACCAAGATGGGCTGGGGACTGACCTACTGGAGAGCAGCTCTGCAGAGAGAGACCTGGGAGTCCTGGTTGATAACAAACTAACCATGAGCCAGCAATGTGCCCTCGTGGCCAAGAAGACCAATGGCATACTGGGATGCATCAAGAAGAGTGTGGCCAGCAGGGCAAGGGAGATTCTTTCTACTCTGCCCTGGTGAGGCCTCACCTGGAGTACTATGTCCAGTTCTGGGCTCCTCAGCTCAAGAGGGACAGGGAACTGCTGGAGAGAGTCCAGCACAGGGCCACCAAGATGATCAGGGGACTGGAACATCCTCCTTATGGGGAAAGGCTGTGGGAACTGGGGCTGTTCAGCCTGGAGAAGAGGAAACTGAGGGGGGATCTCATTAGTACTTACAAGTATTTGAAAAGTGTACATCAAGAGGATGAGGGGACATTTTTTTCTATAGTGTCTATAGGATTTGAGGTAATGGAAATATGCTGGAACACAAAAATTCTGCTTAAACTTAAGGAAAACTTCTGCATGTGATTCTGTTTAACATCAGCTACCATCAGAATCTGGAGTTTAAAAAGCTGAAGGCACTCAGCTAATTACAGTACTTGGAAATATTAAAAGCAATTCCTAAGATCTCCTAAAAAGGAATAGTGGTTCCATATCCAAAATTTAAGGTCTAGAGAACTAGAGAGGTGGCAAAATGTTGTAGAGAGAATACAGGCTTTGGTATTAAGGAACAAACACACACGTCAGCTGAAGTACTTAGAAACCTAATTCCTCATCAATTTCCTCAGATTTATGTGCCAAACTGTCTTTCAAGATCTAAGGCCCAGGCTTTAAAAATCAGACACGCTGTAATACATGGGCAGATGTTAGGGGTAATGCTGCCCTGTGTCGGAGAGAAGCAGCACTGCCAATATGTGTCACATGACATGTTCTGGCAGCCACCACTGACTTTTTTGTTTGCTGGAGTGTCAGATGCTTTTTAGGATGGGTGGTTCTGAGTTGTGATTCATCAGGCAATGCCAAGCTGCAAGTGGTTATGTTGTGCAATGCAATCATAGAATCATAGAATAGTAGAGGTTGGAAGGGACCTTTAGAGATCATCGAGTCCAACCCCCCTGCAGAAGCAGGTTCACCTAGATCAGGTTGCATAGGGACATGTCCAGGAGGGTCTTGAAGACCTCCAAGGAAGGAGACTCCACAACCCCTCTGGGCAGCCTGTGCCAAGGCTTCGTCACCCTCACAGTGAAATAGTTTTTCCTTATATTTAAATGGAACTTTTTGTGTTGCAGCTTCATCCCATTACCCCTTGTCCGGTTGCTAGCTACAATAGAAAAAAAGGGATGCCCCAACCTCCTGACACCCAACATTTAGATATTTCTAAATATTATTAGGATCTCCCCTCAGTCTCCTCCAGACTAAACAGCTCCAGTTCCCGCAACCTTTCCTCATATGAAAGATGTTCCAGTCCCCTGATCATCTTGGTGGCCCTATGCTGGACTCTCTCCAGAAGTTCCCTGTCCCTCTTGAGCTGAGGAGCCCAGAACTGGACATAGTACTCCAGGTGAGGCCTCACCAGGGCAGAGTAGAAAGAATCTCCCTTGCCCTGCTGGCCACACTCTTCTTGATGCATCCCAGGATGCCATTGGACTTCTTGGCCACGAGGGCACATTGCTGGCTCATGGTTAGGTTATTATCAATCAAGGATGTTCCTGGATGGCTATGAATTCATACAAAATTCTAAAGAATAGGAAGGAGACAGAAAATGTCTGTGTACTGAATGATTGTTCTCGTGCTTCTCCTTAAAACATCATGTTTTCAGGTTACATTTGAGCATCCTTGGCACTTTGAGAGTTTGCTTTACATTAAAGTCTAGCACATGCACGTCTGCACCACTTGCACCATTTGAAATTCACTCCTAGGACAAAATAGGGATAAACTCTTGTCTGGTGCAAAAGTGCAACTGTACTATTGTATCCTAATAATCAGTGAAGGTGCAGATTCCCTGGGTATTCCATATCTCCCAGAATGACAACTGCACTTCACCTTTCTCCTTACACCCACCCTGCAAGTAGAAGCACTTGCAAACTTGCAATTAAGAGATAAGGTCAGTAAGACAGAGTATAATTGCTGGATAGCTTCCATGCCAAAGCAATGACATTCATTGCAGGTTTGGCCCTGCAATACAACAGTGTGACAGTTACCTCTGTGGGGGTCAAGTCAGCAGCTGATGTGCCCAGGTGTGTTTAGTTGTGGCTGTGGGCTGCTGGAGTGGTTACTTGCTGCTGAACAGTTTGCATGCCTCTTGACTTAGAGCACACGGATATACCCGAGCTGCTGAAACACGATTCAACACAAAAGCTCTGTCACCAGCCTCCTATTTCCCCTCGTGCGTGGCGGGCAGCCTTTGAGGACAACAGCTGTGCTTGGTGCTGGCACAAGCAGACCTGAGGCTGGACAGAGAAATTTGCACTTTTTTTCTCAAGCAAACAGATCAGGAAACTTTGTTTATCTTTTGCAACTTGAGTTTGGTCACTTGTGATTTCACACCACCTCCACTTGGGATAGAGAGAAAATATAAATCCATTTGTGGCACAGAAGAGAATCACTATTCTGGCTGTGACCCCTTTTGGCAGTGTCAGAAGAAAAAGCAAGAATGGATTGGGCAGTGAGAGAAAACCATCTGTTTGCTCCTAAGTCTGAATAGATATTCCCTGAGTGAGCAGCTGTGCCACTGCAAGACAATTACCTTCCTCCTTTTTCCCTGGTGTTACCACTCCCTCCCCAAGGTCACACAGGTCTGCTGAGCACTCATCTGCTTCGTGCAAAACCTTCCATCCATGACCAGGGCTCTGGTTTTGTCTGAAGCTGCTTAAGGAGGTCACAGGATCTCGTCAGCAGGCGAAGAGTTGAGGTGGTGAATGAATCCCAGGTGACAGGCAATGGAGAGGAACTGGGGGAATCACAGCCAGGCCCAGGAAATACCTATCTGCAATGTCCCCAGGGATGGAAGGGAACATACCTGGCTGGGGTGGATAAGCAATTTGGAGGAAGGTTCCTGTTCAGATAAACACTTGGCTTAAATCCAAGGGTGTCAGTAGGCGACTTTCACAAGAACGAAACACGTAACAAAAATCTCCCTGTGGTTTTCTGTGCTAATTAATTTCCCCTTCTGAAATGATCTTATCTTTTAAAAGAATCTGTCAAAATTTACTTCCTGGGAACATCTCCCCACATTGTCTAATCGCTACACAAAGCTGAAAAATAAGTGCACCAATTTCCACTGAATTGCCTGTGCACAGGAGACAGGCTGCAGGGTCCCTGGGAAGTGTAGCCTTAGAGAACTCTTCCACACAGAAGGAAAACAGAGCATACAGATAGGATTTGTTAACTGGCAAACCAAATACTCCTCGACTGACCGTTTCCTGTATTCAAAATGTGGCTGCTTCATGCTTACCTAATCTATTCTCTTTTGTACAACATGCCTTGCTGTTGCTGCTTCTGTGCATTTTGCTCAAGACCAGGAAGCCAACTGCTCAGCCTAACCTCTGCCTGCAATCAGGGGCTGAGGTCTATGCTTCACCAAGACCTAGTAAGATTTCCTCCCTGAGGATCCCACAATATTTTTTGCTCTCTTCTACAAAGCACTTGTTGCAAAGCTTGACCAGAATGTATGTGGTACTTGTGTTTTCTCCTGGCCTTGGGGCTAAATTAGATGAGAAAACCACCAAATGCTGTTAAGAATGTTCACCTCAACTCCATTTCCTGCATCTGCTTGTGCCAGAGAAAAAAATCTGCAGGCTTGCAACCTCAGAAAGGGTCCTTGCAAGGGTGTTGCAGCTTGGAAGTTGGAAAGCAGTGCACTGGGCGTGTGGAAGGTTGTTCTCTGTGTCAACAGGTCTCTCTCTGAGGTCCACACTGCAATGAAAAGCCATCTGGCCAATTTACAGGAGCTTCATCACTCCTATTTACAGTGGCCCTTTGTCCCAGTTCTTCAATATTGGTTCAATCATATGGACAGGGATGGATGGATTTGGCTTTGAATGGAACACGTTACATGGACATGCTTTCCAAACAGCCCTCCACACATCCTCCAAACCTCTACAACTTGACAGATAGGACTTGATGTGATTTTTATGTTCAAAAGGCCCAGGAACCAAAAGGAGCAACGTGTGGACCCAAACAGGACTTCAGCTCTCAGGAGATGATTTAAAAAGTGTCCTTCTCAGTCATGAAACAGTCCTAGAGAGCCACAGAGAGAGGAAAAATATCCCCTTTTCCCCTGCAGATACAAGCAATCCATCTCGAAGCAATTCAGTGCTGAATTTGAAAATTTCTTTTAAGGAGAGTCTAAAAGGGAGCAAGATCTCTTGCACAGTTTCTTGCAGGAACACCAGGTACTCAGGATCTGTCAGGAGATGCCCAGTCAAACTGCATTTTTGAATGCCTAAATGATTCATCATTTGCCGATGCTGAAAACAAAATGGGCTATTTGGTCTCCAGAGCTTGATTACTGAATGGTGGGGATTTCAGGAAGAGTTTCCTGAAGCTCCTGTGTTATACCTGTGAGCCCTGTGCAGACATTTCAGATACCCTCAGGCGTCTCAGGCAGGACCAGATGTCTGCCTTTAAGCAGCAGAATTGCAACCTGACTCTCCAGTGGAAACTCAGACGTGTAGCTTGCAGGTAAACATCCGTGTGCATTTGGGTATTTTCATCCCCGTTTTACTCCACAGGAAAAAAAAACAACTCATTCTCATTTTATGAGCTATGTCAAAATGTGGGGCGAAAGAAGGAAAAGGAAATCCCTGGCAACCTGAAGATCTTCCTGATGTCAGACAGCTCATGGATGGCTATTTAGCTTTATCCTGAATAAGAGACTAATTCCAGGGAAATTAGCAGAAACTTCAAATGAGGGTTAAAAAGAAAGATTTCAGCTTCCCAAGAAAACCCACTCACTAAAGCTCCCTGGAAATTAAAATGCCAGGTTGATAAGGTCAGGAAAAAGCAATCTTGGCTGCTTATCCAAAGGCTAATCACTGATCTTTTGTGCTGGTTGTGTGTAGTTATCTGCATCTTGATAAAAAATAATCCTGTCATCAGCTTCTGCTGCGAGAGGGTGAAGGGAGTAGTTAACAAGAAATCTGGTGCCTTTACCCCAGTGAGGAATTCTTACAAAGCTCTGGCACAACTTACTGAACATTGTGCGTTTTCATTGACTTCAACATATTTTAGATCAAGGGGAAAATCTGGAGGAAGGAGAACGCATTGGGCTGAAAGATGATGAGAGTCCCAGGAACGACAGTGAGAAGTGTGTCCTCATTTCCACTGGAAAGATAGCTGGGAAAATAAAAGAAAAAAGATGCCACACCAAAGTCTTGCAGTGTCTTACACTGCTAAAAGTTTTAAAATCAAAGACAGAATTCGCTTGTTTGGATGCACTGCCTGTCTGTTGCTACTTTCCAGAAAACAGGGCTAAGGTGCACATTTTTGCTTCTGGCTCAGCCCTGCCTGGATCTTTGCATTCAGGGATTTTTCTGGGAAACACAGAATCTGACTCAGACCACGAATTGTCGGGTCCAAAAACCTTTGACATGACTCCCACTGACTCCGGAAAACTTTGTACAGCCTGGTTGAGATTCATGCCAGTGAACGTTAGACTAGTGAGAACAAGTTGCTTAAATCTGAGCTAGTCTCCCTCGGGTTCCCTTTACAGCCTGTGGAGAGGAGTCAGACACTGCTGGAGAGCCAGTTCCTCTGGCCTATTTTAGGATCAGATGAGTCACTCCCTAAAAGAACCTGTTTTCCCCCATGGACCTTAAGGGGAGTCCAGGATGTCTAGCTCAGACTTGTGTGCCCGACTTCGAGATGGATCCTACTCCACCTGCCTGTTTTCTGTCGGGCTGTACTTTACCGATCCTTGCTGCCTGTGTTGCGTGGATTGCATTACTGCAAGAGCAGATATGTTTCTCCATTGCCACCAGACATCACATACCAGGCTTTGTCTGATAACTATTCTGCTCACAGTGCTAGTGGCTGTCAGGGTCAAGCTGGTCTTCCAATACAGCTAAAACTGCCATATTTTGTGAGAACAAGAGTTATAAATAGGATCTTGAAAGCATTTCTCCTACAGAGGAAATCAGGAGAGATGTGTGGTAGGGTGAGCCCCCTGCATCAAAAGGACTTTTGACAGGAGACTAAAAGCAAGTAACAGACAAACTTGTTATCTGCATATATGCAGCAAATGGTGTGAAAAGAGCTAGTCCTCCTCAACACCCAAGTGCTTGTTAATGTCTTCTGTGACTCCAGTCAAACTTATTTATTCTAGCACGAGTGAAAGCCATATCTGGACTGGGAATGGTAAAGAGAAAGGATAAGAAGGTCAAGGAGACAGGCAACTTCCTTTAGTATTCTTGTATCTAGTGTTAATTCTAGGAAATAAAAACCATTTGACACATCTGTTCTTGGTTTTTCGTACAGGCCTGAATTTGCCAAATCATTTGTCAAAAGCTAGACACTGAGGCTGTCAACATGCATCTCCTTCTGGATTCAGTTGTGCTGATGGAGATGTTCCCAACCTGTGCTCTCCATCCCCATCACTCTCCGTCTGGACACTCTCACCTCAAATCTGCTGCTGGTTTGCTCCAGAGGCCAGCCCCTAACCTGTTCCAGCTCGAAAATGCCACTTAAACTGATATCAACACACTACTCCTCCTGAAAAAGGCCTTTTCCATAGCTTTGGCAATGGGTGCATGCTGGAAGACACACTGAGCTCCTTCAGATGTTGTCATTTCAGCTGGTCTCCAGCTTTCCCTCAAACATGAGGCAGAGCACGTCAGACAATGTGGATGGCTGAAGGCTTCCCTCATTCTTGAACTGTTAAGAGTCCAGATTAGCTGGCTTCCCTAAAAACAAAAAAAAAACCTTATCCACTGTGGATGATGCTGAGGGTTTGTTTAACTGGTAAGCAGGCATGGAGCTGCTGCAGCCCAGCAATGCCAGCTCTGGACATCTGGCCACCACAGGGATCAATGCAACGGTGCTGCAGGGAGCAAGCATCTCCTTCTGGCATCTCCAACCTTTGTAAATAAGATCCCCTAACATGCTTCCATGTTAAAGACTCCCACGGGATGTTGTTGGGGCTACAACAGGGAATAAGGTTAAGTCTGAGGCGCAGGAAAGGACAAGAGAGCTCAGGCTGCAGCTAAAGCTCCAGCTCCTACACATATCCATTTCATTTGGTCAGTGGCACAGACACACAGCAGTTAGGCTGGGGAAAAACTTGCCTCCTACCACCCGAGGTCCATCTCAGCCTCTTATTGTCTCTCCTACATTCCACTGTCATTTGCTTCCACTTTTCACCAGTGTAAAAGACCACAATGAGCCCAGTCCTGAGACAACCAACAGATGGCTTCAGAAGCAGCCTGGAGGTATTAAGGTAGGACAGGACAAAGCAGCTTCCGTCAACTTCCACCAATGCTCCCGAGCTCAGGTAGCAGCTGTGGATGCTGTTAGAGCTCATACAAGCCAAGTTCACTTGTGGCAGGGCTGAGTGATGCATATGACTGAACCTAAGCCAGACATTTTTTGAAGTCTCTCAAAAAGCCCACTTCAGCCACATGCTTTGGTTCCTCAACCCAAATGCCCCTTTGCAGCTGGCTGATGAACAGCAGCCTTTACTAGTGTCTAGACAAGCTTAGACTTGCCTCTCTGGACCACTCCACACATCCACAATGTGTCTTTCCAATTGCTAATTAGCACAATCTTTGGCAATTCCATGAAGCAGAAGCCACCAGCCCTCCCACATGATCCTATTTCTGTGACACTGGCATAAGGAGCAACTTGCTTGACACCCATAAATTTACCTCATGCTAAAACTAAGCGAGAACATGGAGAAGCAGTTCTCTGGGCTTTCAGGTACATTTTCCCCCAGGGAAATTGAAGAGAAAGAAAAAAAAAAAGAAAAAGAATTACTAAAAAAGCAACCACTTCTTTCTTAGGAAAAAAAAATGTGGTGATAGGGACAAGGTTCTTCTTCAAAGAGGGGCTAATTGGTTTGTACAAGCTCTGTGAGCATCTCTGGGGGAAATTCAAGCACTATATTGCTTGTTTGGCTCCCTGCTTCCAATTCCTATTCATGTATGTGCCACGTTTGACTGCAAATTGCAGCCATTTCCATAAACTCATCACGTCTTCCTCTGAGTGTGTTAGCAAAAGAGGGAAATCAAATGCTCTGCACTTTCCCTTCATAGCTCTCAGCACATGTTTTGGCTTTAATAGGGAAGAAAATGCTTCCTAAGTAGCATCTGATGTTGCTGGTTATCTGCTTGCCTCTCTGAGGGTTTATGGCCCAGTGCATTTAGAGAATGGGGAACATTAGCTGCTAATATAAAGATGGGTTGCTTGGGACAGGGGTTGAAACATGGCTTTAGCAGTGCCATAGGGAGAAAAAGGTTTGCTGGTGCTGCTTTCTCCACATCTTAATGATCATAGAATCATAGAATGCTTTAGGTTCGAAGACGGCTTTAAGATCACCAAGTCCAACCCAGCCACCGACCTCACACTGCCAAGCCCAAAAATGCTGTGAGTTAATTGCAAGAGGGCAGCATGCTCATGCTAACCTGAGGAAAAGTTCAGGGGGCAAAAATGCTAAAAATTGAGAAGATGGATTATATTGGTGTAAAATTAACAAATAGCCTCCCACATGATGTTGCTCCTGAAAGCAAATGGGAAAGGATGGGATGAAGGAGATAGAATCATAGAATCATAGAAACATTACAATTGAAAAAGACTTTTAAGATCATCAAGTCCAGTAAGGAAGAGAGGCATCATGTGCCTGCAGGCTCCCAGCAAGGCCATGCTCCAAGGGCTGGAAACCACCTGCCGGGGAATCCCATGAGGAGTTGCCACAGGCACAGGTTGCACCAGCACGGCACAGTGACACATTTTGTCCCCTCTTGGCCAGCTGCAAGGAGGGGAGCAGGGCTGGGATCTGCAGGAGCAAATTAAGGCTGTGACAGATGAGTTTTGACGTTAATAGTCATGCCAGCTTCCATCTCTGTTGGCAGAAAAGCAGCTCCCCTTGCAGCTCAGCTGCTTGGAGTCAAATCCAATCCACCACTACTTTAGGCACCGATGCCAGGACCAGGTTGTCCAACTGCCCTGGGGACAGTGGGGTAGAGGCACAATGCTAAACATCTGCAGGCAGTCTGGGCAGTGGTGGTCTGCCAAAACCTTGTATTTCAGGCTGGCAGCGCTCATCGTTGCTACAACAATAACTTCACCTTGGTCACCTTCAAGCCATGGTAAACCAAGAATTCACATCTTGCCCCCTAAAGGCCTTTTGAAACCTTCCTGCAGGAGAACTGACATTTGAGTTTAATGCCTCTTTGTGCCAACTTTACATTACTTGTGCAGTGTGAAGTGACTGCATGGAAAATTCAGGCCCAGTGAAATTACTCTGTATGAAGTGAGGGGGTAAATCTGGTCTACCCAAATGCAGCCCTCCTGCCAAAGCAAGTGCAAATGAGCATCATTGTGTGCTGATGTCAGACCACACACGTGTCTGCATTCTCTCCTGCATTCTTTCCCTCTCACTTTGCACCCTTAGCCTCATGTTCAAAGAGGGGCTGTTTGGTTTGTGTAAGCTCTATGAGCATTGCTGGGGGAAATTCAAGCAGTATATTGCTTGTCTGGCTCCTTGCTTCCAATTCCTGTTCATGTGTGTGCCGTGCCTCATCCATCCCTTTCCCCATGAACTGCAACAGTTTGCCTTTTAGTTTGTCTGCGTGGAAGAATTGGGGCCACTGGTGCATTGCTACTACATTTAAAAAATAAATTAATCACACACACTAGTACACCAGGGACAAAGCGTTTAAATATCCCTGCAGCTTCCAGGTGCTTTCAGTCTCCAGTTGCTGTCCCTGTCTCAGCCTGAGTAGAGCAGGAGAGCCCAAGCTCACATTCCTGTTTATTCACAAAGTGTTCATAGCCAAACCACTCCCCTCCACACACACACCCCCCTCTATTCCATTTTTAGGGGCTTTTTCCTTATTAAGGTATAAGTAGCTTATTCTTGCATGTCCTATGCAAAGTCCAGATGGTAGCTAGAAAGGGCAGCCCCATCAGACACCCACCAGCTGTTGCCTGTAACCTCCACACCAGCCATCCCCAAAATAGCCTTTTATTGCCTGCAACTCTTTAGTTTACACTAACACAATGTTGTTGTTTTGGGTTTTTTTCTGAACACCAATGAAGTCCTGATCTGAGTTTCAGGATTGCCACTGGTTTAAAGAAAGCTCTGGACAGCCACTGACTACGGCTATCAGTAATTAGGGGGTTGTAGCTATATCTTTTTCCTTTCTCTACTTGTAAAGGATAAGACAGTACTTTTTTTTGTTAACGCATCTAGTAGCTCATTTCCCCAGCTCTCACTAGTGAGTTGTCCCTGTTAATCATTCAAGAAGGAGTGGGAAAGGAAACTTTATTTTCAAAAACAGAAGAAACTGTGACTGCACAACGACTACCAGGATGATTCACAGTCAAATGTACATTTGTGCACATTTTTACACGTACTTACTGTACGTGTCCTTTTTAAAAACTTCCTAAAAGCTTCCTACCTCTGTCTCAAGTTTTCTACTATCAGTCTGAAGAGGATGATCATGAGCTCTTCTGTCAGGCTAAAAGTGTCATGGAGTCAAGAGACCTGTTGACTTTAAGCTTTGGATCATGCAACAAAGAGTAAAAACAAGTCCCTTATGACAATAGCAAAGTTGCTGGGGTTAATGTGTGCTTTTGATGTCAGAGATCTTTTAGGACTCATTTAATTCAGAGGAACAAAACACTTAACTTCACAGCTGTGCACTCTGATTCACCGTGATCTCTGTAAGTTTAAGGCAAAGCCATGTGAGCTATTTAGTTAAACCAGGACACATTTGCCCTGTCTGAATCCTCACTTCCAGGCAAGCCTGTGTGCAGGAAAGAAGAGAGTGCTGCAAGTGCATGGAGGGTTTGAAAGCTGCCTTTGGTTTCTAAAGCACTGTGTCTTGAGCTCTGCTATGTCAGTCCTCATTTCTGTCCATTCTTGGAGGAAAATAAGGCTTTTCTTATTTCTGCCTTTCCCACTGGAAAGAGGTTGTCAGGTAGGGACACTGCAGACCAGGGTGAGATGCTGAGTCTTGGAGACACTGACTCCCTCTCCTCAGCATCTTCCAGCAGCTGCCTTCAGTGTCTCTCTCCTGATCTTGCTGGGTTTTGAGAGAGCTGTGTTTAGGCACTTGCCCCTTCTCAAACCCTCTAGAGCTACAGTGTTTAGCTCAAGGCATTGGGCTCTTGGGGACAGCAAAGTAGGAGTCAGGTGAGGTGTGAGACAGTAACAAGTGCCACATGGCTCCAGCCCAAGGTGTCTGCTCCCCTTCTGCTAGGAGGCTCCAGAGGAGACTGGAGCCAGTGACATGTCTAAGAGAATCAGACACCACTCCTCACTGCTATTGCAAAGCAGCTTTATCAGGAGAATTATGTGATAAGGGCAATTATTAGCTAGATGCCATGTTAAGTGGTTGGGAGTGAGTGGATTTACAGGACCTGAGTGATCCTGGCAAAGAGAGAGATCGTGTTATCCCAAGGAAACACAAACCTGGAAGCCCTGGGGGATATTAATAGAAATCTGCAGCCCCAGAAACCCTGCTGCTCTCTCAGAGTAATTAGCTAAATGCAAAGTACTGTTTGTCTGAAAGCTGGAAATAGCAGCGCAGAGAGAAAGTAGAGACATTGGTGCAATCATCGAAGCAGTCGTTGCTAACTGATGTTCAACAACTGAAATGCTTTGTCTGGAAATGCCTGTGAGTGTTAACTACTCCACTGCTGAGAGATGCCAAATGTCTTGCTCTGGTGTGTTGGGACCTGCCTTCTCCATCCAGGTGCTTCATTCATTCAGGTGGTGGCAGTAAAGCAGCCAAACTGGTTTTAATACTGCATTCAATTCTGAAGCCTGTCATGTTGGCTTTGTTTGGATGATAATCAGATAAAAATAGCATCCAGCTTTTTCCTCCTGACACCCAGCTTTTTCCTCCTGACACTTCCAAAAGCTGTGCAGAGGTCCCATTAAACTGATTTTTGCATGACTGGGAGTGATCCAAGGAGCATGAGAGAGGTGTGAGATGGTGACTCTAATCTGTAGGTTCCCTCTTCCTGGGTGGAGTAGGATAATAATTTGTCCCATGGTGTCACTAACAGCAGTGGAGTGTTGCAATATGGGTATCACAGAGAAAACAGTTTCTTTATCTAATTCCTGCCTCTAGCCTTTAAGAAGAGATGGGGTGCAGCTGCAATCAGTGATTTACTTGAGCTGATTTAGCAGCATTTCTTATCCTAGAAAGAAAGAAAAAAAACCACACCAAAAAAACAACAACAAAAATGCAGCTGATCTGATTTTCTTAAATAACTTATCTCGACAACACAGCTATCAGTCTCCAACCCCCTCCCAAATGCTCTGGCTAGAGGGAAGCTGCCCAGGCTCCACCTGCAGAGGTCAACCCTGAAGAAACTGGGAATTTGTGCAGCCCCAAGATGGGAAATGCAGTGGCTTCACCTCCTGTAACTATCCTTTTTTTCTTTCACTCCTCAGAGCAGACCACCACCTAGCCAAAAAGGCAGACAGTGTTTGATTGACATGATATTTTCTTGGGTTTGTGGACCTTGGGGAGAAGGTTGGTTGAGCCTATTCCAAGGTATCTAAACCTTCAGTTGAAAAGCTCCTTCTCTCTGGTCATGGGCTCATAATTAAGAACCTTCTACTCCTCGAAGGGTCAGAAACAGGGCACAAACACAGCACCTGAGAGCTGGGCTGGGGGAGAGGTGGACAAAGGTGAAGCTGTAGCCAGAAACCTTCAAGCTCTAAACAAACCAAGGACTTTCTCAAATCTTAGTTCAATAGTGTGTTTCTATCTCTCTCCATGCCCTGTTCAAGCACCAAGCAGCTACCAGATGGCAGGGTGCTATTCATCCTTCCCATCTTTCCTTGCACCTTGTCAGAATTACTGGTGCAATTTTTCTGGAAGGCCTGAGGCAGGCAACAAACTCTGCTTTGGGTATAGAGCTTTTGCTTTCTCTTCTTGCCTGCATATTTTTGAGCCAAAAACCAAAAGGAAAAAAAATTTATAAAAATCCTTCCACTTGGAATAAGGCTCACAAAAGAGGCTTGTTAAACTTTGATGATTACACATTCAAATGGAGTTCTGTTGGACAAATAGATAGGTGCTGCTGAGGACAAGCCAGTTTTTCAAGACTCAACTCAAAGGGCCTGTCGGCTAAATGTGGGAAAGCCTGGCAAAGGATTTAGCTCCACTGAGCAGCCTGATCAGAGAGCTAACCTGACAAAGGGTTCTGGCACTTAAAGAAATCAAGGTCTCTCCAGCCACTTAAAAGGAAACTTGTGTAGAAGAAAGAACAAAGAGGCAGTATTTTTTTGTAACACAGCCATGCTTTGAATTGAAGAACCTGCACAGGGAAAAGAAAGCTTCCTTAGAGGAGGCGGGAAAAGTGAACGGTTTAGAAGAGAAATCCAGCGTGGGATGAGAAATATATAGGATATTTTGGAGGTATATGGAGTCAGCAGAATGTGAGGGAAAAAAAAAAAAGCAGATGTTGTATTGTTTTAACTCTGCAACTGTTTATTCCTTGTGATACAGAGAAGAGTGAGTGTGCTTTGAGCTTCTGCAAAATACGTGCACTTGTGTGATTCCACTGCAACATGACCTTGGAAGAGAGGAACAGCAAACTCACTGTGTCCACAAAGTCCCATTTCTGGGGCACAGTGGCAGAAAACACACCCAAAGGGGGTCTGGGAAGCCCCAGAAAATCAGAACTATCTACTTAAATGGAGAGATCAGACCAAGACACACCACAGTTACCTGTTGATAGATTGGTGGAGCTGTGCCAACTGGAAATTCACACAATGATATCACAGCAAAGTTTACAGCCTTCCCCACAAGAACCAAAAGTCCCAGTACAAATATACTTACATGCCCTCAAAAAGTCCTTTTTCTGATCCTTTTTTTTTTTTTTTTTTCATTTTGGCACCTGGTTTGAGAATGATCAGCAAAACATCTGGTTTCCCTGCAAGAGTTTGATGATAACTCCTCTAGCACATCGATGCCAGTGAACCACTCCTCTGTGGAGGGTTAGTCAGTGCTGCTCAACAGCAGTGGTTGGAAACTTTCTTTTAAAATTATTTTAAAGACTAGATTTTCAACTATGGGATTTTAAAGATTTCCTTTTTCAGCACAGAAACTCACAGTAATTTGAAGTCATTACTGAAGCACAGACACTCAATGCCTGAAATCAAAATACAGCCATGTAGATGTATACCTATATGTGTGTATGTACACTTTGTATGCTAGTGTGCGTATGTATGTTTGAATGTACATTGATATATTTCTCTATAATGAGTGGGCATGCAGCTTTTCTCTGAAACGAGGGAACTTTTCCACGGAAAATTTAGACAAAACCGAAACTTTTCTCAGTGACCATCATTTCCCCCAGGACGCCTGTTGGTTCCTCTTTGGCACTGTGGTGTTTAAACAGACCTTTCTGCCTGGGAGGAGAGTAGCAGACGTGGCTATGCCAGCTCCCCACGCCTCGGGGAATCCCAGCACTACCCAACTCCCCACACCACAAAACCTTGTGTGCTTGCTGCATGTCTGCAGGGTTGGTGCTCCCAGTTTGGAGCAACCTCACTGGGAAGGTCTGAGTTGGTGGTTTAAGCCAGCAGTGGCCTCTGAGGCTCTGCTCATGGCTCGAGGGAGGTCAGCAGCTCTGTCCATTGAGCAGTCAGGGGATACTTCTGGGCATTTGAATTGAGAAACAGCAGAGTAAAAACTGTACCTTTGAAAATTTAGCCTTATAGTTGCCCAAATGTGATTATTAAAGGGTGAGTGCTCAAATCCCTATCCATTTGATGAAAGGTGGAATGGAACAGAATAGATTTCAGTTGGAAGGAACATATAATGATCATCTGGTCAAACTGCCTGACCAACTCAGGGCTCAACAAGTTAAAGCATGTTGTTAAGGGCACTGTCCAACTGCCTCTCAAACACTGACAGGCCTGGGGCATCAGCCACCTCTCTGGGAAGCCCGTTTCAGTGTTTGACTACTCTCTTGGTAAAGAAATGCTTCCTAATATCTACTCNCTGTTGGTTCCTCTTTGGCACTGTGGTGTTTAAACAGACCTTTCTGCCTGGGAGGAGAGTAGCAGACGTGGCTATGCCAGCTCCCCACGCCTCGGGGAATCCCAGCACTACCCAACTCCCCACACCACAAAACCTTGTGTGCTTGCTGCATGTCTGCAGGGTTGGTGCTCCCAGTTTGGAGCAACCTCACTGGGAAGGTCTGAGTTGGTGGTTTAAGCCAGCAGTGGCCTCTGAGGCTCTGCTCATGGCTCGAGGGAGGTCAGCAGCTCTGTCCATTGAGCAGTCAGGGGATACTTCTGGGCATTTGAATTGAGAAACAGCAGAGTAAAAACTGTACCTTTGAAAATTTAGCCTTATAGTTGCCCAAATGTGATTATTAAAGGGTGAGTGCTCAAATCCCTATCCATTTGATGAAAGGTGGAATGGAACAGAATAGATTTCAGTTGGAAGGAACATATAATGATCATCTGGTCAAACTGCCTGACCAACTCAGGGCTCAACAAGTTAAAGCATGTTGTTAAGGGCACTGTCCAACTGCCTCTCAAACACTGACAGGCCTGGGGCATCAGCCACCTCTCTGGGAAGCCCGTTTCAGTGTTTGACTACTCTCTTGGTAAAGAAATGCTTCCTAATATCTACTCTAAACCTCTCCTGGCACAGCTTTAACCCATTCCCACATATGCCATCACGGGATCCCAGGGGAAAGAGATTAGATGTCCCACTGTTTTGCTCTTTCATGGCAAGAAGGGTGGCAGCAAGCTGTGAACAAAAGAGTTACAGGAGTAAGGGAATATTTAGCTCATTTCTTGTGTCCTGTTTGCTTGCGCCAAAGAGCACTGGCTTTTATTAGTGATGTTTACCTTCAGTATGTGAACAAATACCATCCACGTGAACACATCTCCGTTACAACCCAGCATTGGCTTCAAGCCATCTTTAGAGGTTTGCTGTGCAGAACATCTTGGAAAGCTTGTGGAGCCTGGCAAAGACCTTATTGCATCACACCAGGGAGGATAGGGATCTGGAGAGCAGAGTCCCAGTGACACATGGCAACTAACACTGAGCAGAGGTGATGAGTGTCATGAAGGGACTGATGAAGGCACATCATTAATATAAGGCCATAGAACTACAGAGTCAAGAATGGTAGGAGATGGAAGGGACCTCCAGAGCTCATCCAGGCCACCTGCCTGCTAAAGCAGGTCCACCTCAATAAGGTCACACAGGAAAGTGCCCAGGCTGGCTAGGAAACCTCCAGAGAAGGAGCCACTACACCCTCCCTGGGCAGCCTGTATCAGGACTCCCTCATTCTCATAGGAAAGAAGTTTTTCCTTGTGTTTAAGTGGAAGTTTTTGTGTTCCAGCTTACGTCCATTACCCCTTTTCCTGTCACTGGATACTACAGAAAAAAGTGTCACCCCATCCTCCTGACACCCACCGTTTAGGTACTTGTGCTAATGAGGTCCTCCCTCAGTTTTCTCTTTTCTAGGCTAAACAGCCTTAAATCTCACAAACTAAACACTGAGCAACACTGACTTCACACCTGAAATTTTAGGATGTGGGATTCAGCAATTTGGTTCAGGTCATCAAAGCATAAATGTCTCCTAGGGAATATTGCAACAGGGGTCCCAGCCCTGTACACATTGGATTTGAATTTGCTGCTTATTCTACACTCTTATTCCTGTAATGCCCAGTCATCTGCCTTCCCTTCATGGCTATGGGAAAGAAAATAGGAAGGGGTGCGGTTTTTTTTTGTGAGGGGAAGATAAATGTGTGTAAGAAAAAAAGATTGTTTTTCAGTAGAAGTATTTCACTTCTCTTTGAAGTTTTTTTCGCATTAACAAATTATCTGAGCAATTTATAAAAACACTTAAGAGATGACTGTGGTCCTCAATAAGGCTTGTTTGGCCTGCTTGTTTGGCCTGAAACTAAGTTATTTCATTAAAATGCCGATTTCCCCCTTCCTGGCTGGAAAATGTTCATTTCTGGTTACCCCACATCAAATACCCTTATTTTTTCCGGCCTGGCCGCCCCTCACCCCTATCAGTTATTTGTGCAGTTCTGCTTTTCAGCAAATTTACACAGCTGACAGCCGAGGAT
This sequence comes from Urocolius indicus, assembly GCA_013401255.1. NCBI lineage: Eukaryota > Metazoa > Chordata > Aves > Coliiformes > Coliidae > Urocolius > Urocolius indicus. The sequence continues at coordinate 21,066 of WBNH01011660.1, read as the reverse complement.
ATGAGTACCGCAAATGGGTACGAGAAGGAAGTTCTGTTAAGCAAGAAAGGTGATCATTAGATTCTGACCAAACCTATTGCCTGTAAATATTAGCAGAGCAGAGAGCGTCTCCATTACGTGGGCATGACCACGGAGAGGGAGGTTGCTTTGCACTCTCAACAGTATCATTTCAATCCTACGTGTAGTCAGTTTGGTGTGCAAGAAAACAGCTTTCTGAGCTCCAAGTCTTGTGTGTGTGAATAAACACTCCAGTTCACAGAGGAAGCTGGTGACAGATGGAGCAAGAGCTCGGCTCTTCTGCCGTGCTGGCCTGGGCTCCAACCACAAAACCACCTTGCCTTTACCCATCAGCTAATCTGAGTCACCCATGCCTGGGCAGTGTGCTCACCCGTGCCTGCCGGTGCTGAGCCAGATCTCACTGACACTTTGCGTCACCCACAGTTCAGCCCTTCGCTGCAGCACCCTACAGAAACACCTGAAATGGCTCCAGACCTGAAGCAGGGCCAGGAACTGTGGCAAAGGGAGGAAAAGCAACATAGAATCGTTTTGGTTGGAAAACACCTGTAAGATCATCAAGTCCAACTCCTCCTCTCACACTGCCAAGCCCACCAGTAACCCATGGCCCTCAGCACCTCAGCTACACGGCTTTGCTCCAGCGAAGGGGACTCTCCCACCTCCCTGGGCAGCCTGGGACAGTGTCTGACAACCTTCTCAGGGAAAAAGTTCTTCCTCGTCTCCTAAACTTCCCTTGGTGCAACTTGAGCCCATTTTCATCTTGTCTTGTCACTCATTACTGGGGAGATTAGCCTCTATCTCACTACAACCTCCTGTAAGGTGTTTGCAGTGAGTGCTCATGTCTCCCCTCAGCCTCCTCTTCTCCAGACTAAACACCTCCGCTCCCCCAGCTGCTCCCCATCACACTTGTTCTCCAGCCCCTTCCCCAGCTCTGGTGCCCAGCTCTGGACATGCTCCAGCCCCTCAGTGTCCCTCTGGGAGTGAGGGACCCAACACTGAACACAGCACTCGAGCTGCAGCCTCACCAGGGCCCAGCACAGGGGGACAATCACTGCCCTGGGCCTGCTGGTCACACTGTTTCTGATACAAGCCAGGATGCCATTGGCCGCCTTGATCACTTGGGCTGTGGGTGCCCGTGAGCTTGTTTACTCTTTCTGTGAGCATTTTCCATTGTCACTGCTCTGAAAACAACAGACAAACACAACTTGTTGCAACAACATGAATTTAATAGAGTGATACTAACACATCAGCGTATTCCCACAGTAATGTGGGTTTTGCACATGGCTCTTCCCACCAATCCTTCTTGGATTCTCCTTGTTTTCAGACTGGCTATAAAGCACCCCATGATCACTCAAGCAGCAGTTTATTTTTGAGCGAAGCATCACCTTTTGCTTTCACATAAACTGCCTGACTCTCGGCCAAACCAAGAAAAACAAACAACACACAACAAAGCCGTCACTGCACAAAACTAATAACAATCAGGCGGGAGTTTGTCAGGCAGAATTTGATTTGCATCTCTGATGCAAATGTATACATGTATACATACATGTTTCTCTGGTTGGCAAAACTTCTTTATTTAGTGTAACCAGGTGGAAAGAGGGGTTTTAATCATGTTTTTTCTGCTGCCACTCTGAAATGACACAGGGAACACAGTCACTGCAGCTGCTCAGTGCTTTTGAGCAGCATGTTTAGATAAGGATTTACTCAGGAGTGGATTTCCTTTCAACCAAGTTTCTCTTCCCTTGTTTATTACATGTCTGCCTTAGCCTCAGCTCACAGAACCAGTTCACATCTGATTCCCAAAGGTTTTCTAGAAGATCATGTGATTTCACCTCACTCCCTTGCTCTTGAGGCCACTCGGGTCTTTACACACTGCACTTGGGGCAGAAGCAGTTTCACTTCTGCAGAAATGTCACCCAGCTTTCTCCAACTCCTGGGACAATCTTGTCCTAGCTAATGTTTGCCTTAAACCCAAACCTCTTCGAAGTCCACAGCATTACAGGATTTTGTGGAATTTATTTTCAGTGTGTTTGAAGCCTTTATGATTCAGAGTAGCCATTAAAAAAAGACTGGTGTATATGGTTTTGTTTCTCACCTCAGGAGTTTGTGGGCTTGCCTCCTAGTTTTGTAATAATTGGACCTGCATGTGCTGGCAGCTGTGCTTGAGGTGTGATTTTTTTAAGGTGCAGAAGCTGGCTGTGATCAGTGGGTCAGGAGGATCAAGGTCCCCAGGACCAGGTGCTGCCGTCCCACAGGGTGCCCAGATCACTTCCCTGGCCCTGCTGCCTTTGAGAGCTGAAGAAGAAGGTTACTGGAAATGGTTTGCCCTGGGATTATCCACACAGCAGTGATTGTGTTTGTGCGTATATGTGTATGTCTGCATCGCACACATAGAGCATCCTATACCTGGTATTGCCATGGGCCTTGACTACACAAACAAATTCAAGGAAGCTCAGAGGGGCTGAAAATCCCAACCTCCCGAAGCCTTAGGGTTGCTCCTGCTGCATGCCAGGCAGCCTGTACCTGAACCTTCTTTTACTACACTTAAAAGCAGGGATGAAAACACCCTCAAATCCCTAGCCAGCATACTTTTTCCTGCAAACAACCCCTGGCACGTGGGCATTAGCAACTCTTATTTGCACCCTAGAGGTAAAGCAGCTGCAAAGGAGTAGGGTTGGATGATAAATATGGTTTTACTTGCTTTTTGTTATGCACTCTGGGCTACTTGCATGCCAGTGATGCTATGAGCAGGGTGGGCAGTTACAGGTGTTTAGTCCTCCTGCCAAGTGTACAATTTGGGTTAGTCAAGAATAAAAAAAACCTTTGTGCCAGAGTAGTTTATTTTATTCTAGGAATTGCTCCAGACTATCCACTCTGATGGCAAAGCCTACATCTTCCCTGGAGGACTGATGTTGTATTGTCTCTCCCACTGAACCCTTTCAAGTGCACACAAGCCCTTGAGGTGAACTTGTCATCCCAACACAAAACACCATGGTAGTGTAGCAGCCTCCCTCTGGGCTGCCTGGTAAACATCTCCTCCTGCAAACACGGCCTCCAGACACCAGTTTTTGGTCCTGGCTGATCTTAGCTGCCTCAGTTGTGGATCCCCAGATCAGAGTGGGGAGTGGTAACAGATACCGAAGTGGGTAAAGTGTGCAGGATGGGAATCAGGGATTAAAGAGCAGACATGTTGCCTCCCCAGCCAACTCCTCTACTCAGGGAGAAAGTAGCTTCTACCAGGCAGGTGGGGTGAGCATCTTTGCTGCTGTGGGGTTAGCAGCTCCTCCACTGTATCCGTATGAACATTCGATGGCTAAAGCACCCACAGGATGGAGGTGCCCTTCTCCAGGTCAAGGCTCAGCCCTTTGCCATCATATGTGGTGTGCACCTTATATTTAAAAGGAAGTTTTTGTGTTGCAGCTTTATCCCATTACCCCTTGTCCTTTTGCTAACTACAATAGAGAAAAGGGATGCCCCAATCTCCTGACACCCATTCTTTAGATATTTGTAAATGTTAATAAGATCCTCCCCCCAGTCTCCTCTTCTCTAGACTAAACAGCCCCAGTTCCTGCAGCCTTTCCTCATATGAAAGATGTTCCAGTCTCCCGATCATCTTGGTGTCCCTGTGCTGGACTCTCTCCAGCAGTTCTCTGTCCCTCTTGAGCTGGGGAGCCCAGAACTGGACACAGGACTCCAGGTGAGGACTCACCAGGGCAGAGTAGAGAGGGAGCAGAACCTCCCTTGACCTGCTGCCCACACTTTTCTTGATGCATCCCAGGATGCCATTGGCCTTCTTGGCCACGAGGACACATTGCTGGCTCATGGTTAGGTTATTGTCAATCGGGACTCCCAGTTCTCTCTCTGCAGAGCTGCTCTTCAGCAGTTCAGCCCTCAGTCTGTATTGGTGCATTTGGTTGTTCCTCCCCAGGTGCAGGACTCTGCTCTTGTCCTTGTTGAACCTCATGAGGTTCCTCTCTGCCCAACTCTCAAGCCGGTCGAGATCCCACTGAATGGCAGCACAGCCTCTGGGGAATCAGTCAGTCCTCCCAGTTTGGTGTCATCAGCCAACTTGCTGAGGGTACACTCTGTCCCCTCATCCCTGATGAAGATGTTGAACAAGACTGGTCCCAGAACCCATCCCTGAGGAACTCCACTGGCCACAGGCCTCCAACTCGATTCTGATTTGGGGGAAAGGCAAGAAGTATGGTGAGATGCCCTTGGAGGGATGTCCACATCATGCTGTACCCTCAGCCATAGCCCAGCTTCATCTTTCCGATGAATACATCCTTGGAGCTGCTGCCACGATGGCTGTACCTTGGGATGTCTGCAGCAACCAAGTGTGGGAAATGCCAGCAATTTTGGGAGTTTAACAGCTCCAGCTGCTTACTGAGTTCAGCCTTTTCTCAGATATGAAGAAAAGATAACAGCAGCTTTCCCTGTCTGCCAACAGGATCCAGGCTGAACCCAGGAGTTTGATCCCCAGAGCACTTCATCCTTTGCCTTCTCTCCTACACTGCAAGACCTTATAGGTGCTCAGCATCATCAGGCTCAAATTATGCTGCTTAACCACTCCCCGCCATTCCCCACACCACAAATCTGCAAAAGCAAAACTTTCCTTTTCCTTTTATTAAAACCAAGAGGGGGAGGGGAGTGAGGCAGTTTCCAGCCTTTCTGGTTGGAAACCAAGGTAAACTCTTGCCTTTGAGTCTGCAGCCAGGCAGACTGCAACAATAACAGCCGCAGAAAAGGGTGTGCTCCCATTCATCTCAATGGGTGTTAACTTGGAAGGGTAATTATGACCCCTGATGCCAAGAGTTCTTACCATTTCACTGCTGAGCATCCCAGCCCATAAATAAAGCCTCTGGCCAGCTGAGCAGAAACCTGGGTGGGAGGGAAGCCGTGCAGCAATGACGTGTTGACTTTCTGGATGTGCCAGGAGTTTGAAATGCTTTGGCTCCTGCTGAGGCTTCCAGCCTTTCTGCAACCCCCTTTTACCTTGGCACCACAGCAGAGATGCCCCACTGCCCTGGAGAAGCAACTTAGGGAGGGGTGAGACGAGCCCTGATGAATTTTCCAGGGCTTTCTGTGAAAATGGTCCTGCAGTGACACAATTGAGCTCAGCTGCCCAAAGGAATGAATGTCTGACAGATGCCTTGTGCTGGGTTTCCCTGGGAAACTCAGCTGGTGTTAAGATAAACAAGGTTTCAGGGAGCAGAGGAGGGAGTGGGGTGAAGGTGGATGTGGGGAGCTGGTCCCTTCCTCCTGACTGACTGTTTGTGCTGAGGTCAGGTCCTCATCATCCCTGGAGCTGCACAAAAGGCACATGTTTTAATAATCTAATTAGCTGAGACAGATAAATAGGAGGAGAAAAGGAAATGTATAAAGAAAGGGAGCGGTTCAGAGTCACGCAGGCTCTACTCCATCCCTCTGCTTCTGTAGGGCTCTAGCCCTCATCTGAGTGGGGAGGAAAGAAAACACTTCCAAATGCAAAAATGAGAATGGGCATGAAGCTGCCTTCTGACCACAGACATGCAGAAAGGGGCATGATCTGCCCCAATTCCTTAACTCTGGAAACTACTGATAACAGCTCAAGCCAAGGCTTTCTTAGTTATTTCTGCAATGAAAACATGAAGATAAGCTGGTATGTCATTAACATCTTCTGTCCTGTCAAGGAAGAATGGCGCATCCCTCCTTCTGGCACCCTACAGATGGACGAAGGGAACTGACAGTGTCATTATATGCTCCAAAGGGAAAAAATGGAACGAGCCATTGGTGATGCTAGCACCAGAAATCATCCATGTGCCTTCAGCTGCTTTTTTTCCTGTTGCTCTTAGTGTATCTTACAGTACACCTCAGCAGGGCACAGCTGTGTCTAATGCAAATAACTCTGTGCTCATGTACCGAAAGTAAAAGGAAGGAAATTAATGACAACAATAAAATAAAGCTTAAACCTTCCACTTACAGTCAGTGCTGGCTCTGCCCAGTTAACCCTTGTTTGCTTTTTTGTTTCGTGATAGTTATGAAAGGTATTTTCCTCTCAGTTTGTGTTGTGCTATTTTAGTTTTCCCTTCTGAAACCACTTCTCTCTTTACAGCAATGGAGAGGTAAAAAGCATCAAGGTTTACCCTGCGTTTAACTCCACGCCTGTCATAAATAATTTAGCCCATGCCGTGGGGATAGCAGACACCCTTATAGGCCACTGCTGTGGCTGTGACTGTAGAGGTCTAAAAGGCATTGCTGGTGGTATGAGGGATCTGTGGCTAATGGACCAGTGTCAGGATTTTAACCATCTACAAGTCCCACGTGTTGGATATGAGGATGAGCAGTGTGTATTAAAAAGGCCCTGATTAATTTTGTCCTAAGATAGATTTTGAAAACAAGGCAGTCAGGTTTCTTTCCATATCTATTAGTATAGTTTAAATGACAAACTACTGTGTTTGTCCACAGTCATCTAAAGAGAGCTTGATGTCCTCTCCAAAGGTGTTGATTCCCTTCCCACTGATGTCCATCGAATAAAGCCCAGGACTGCAGTGCATGCAGGCTTGTTGCACCTGCAAAGTGCTATTTAAACTGAAAAAATACATAAATAGCATCACCCTCATTTTAAAGAAGAGGAAATAGAAGCCCAGAATTGAGCTGTTTGCTGTAAGTCATACAGTAAATGCTCTAGAGACCTATGTAAATATGTAAATTTGACACCAAAGTAAATACGTTTGTTTTTTGCACCGTTTCTGCCATCAGTGCAAGTGTCGCACATCGGTCTGAAAAACAGAGTTTCATGCTGCTGGTGAAAGTCAGCCTTTGACAAAACTCAGACATTTTTATTTCACAATGAGTGGCCGCCCCACAGGTCTCTGTTTAAACAAGTAGATTTGTTTTGGAACAACACAGCTCATGCTTGAGATAAAGGAGATAAATTCTTCATGGGTTGTACATATAAAGGCCTCCATGGATAATTAAGGCACTTAATGTTAACATCTCTTAGAGTTAACATCCCTTTTGTAGCACTTTTTTTAGGGGAAGGGGCTGGAGCGTGGGCATGGCACTCAGATTCAAACACAGGGACATGGGAGAGTGGGAGAGGTGATATAGTGACAAATTTCTCATTTTCCTTCTTGGCTAGCCTGGCTGTGGTGGAAATTTTGCCCAAACAGAGATATCCCAGGCTCTTTTGGCCTGATTTCACAACAGAGCTACCTCTGGCCTTGAGTGACAAGACAAGGTGAGATCTGTACTCTCTCTTGCTTTGCTTACATGGTGATGCTCTGGGTCTGATCATACTAAAGATACCTTCTGATGTGACCTTTTGCTCTGCATGCTCAGCACTTGGGCTTGGTTTAAAAAGAGGCCAAAACATTGCCTGAATGTGTTGCTTTCTCATGCAACCACAGCCCTTACTATTCTATAGCTTTTTTTTTTGAGTGACTTCCCTGTTTCTTTTTACCTGCAGGACCCAGCTGTCAAGGGATGCAGGCCCAATCCAGCAAACACAAACGTGTACAAACACATTCATATTTCAATTTCTCCATGAAATCTATTTACACCTCTTACACTGGGGAAGCTAAACCTCTTTTGAGTTGTTGATACACTCAAGCTTCATCCAGAACTCAGTAGGTGGAAAGGAGGGAGCCTGGTGACTGTCAGGCTGCTGGGAAATGCTATTTAATTCTCCTGCCTTTGGCTTGACCCAGAACAGCAGCTCCAATGTCTTGTGCTAGCATTTATGTAAAGAGCCCCATGAAGAGGAGAAATCCCAGAAATGTTCTTTTGCAAGTAGCAGAAAACACCTCCCATTTCAGAGCTGTTTGCTTAGGAGAAACAGTGAATGGGGGGGGGGGGGGGGGGGGGGTAGNGGGGGGTAAGGGGAAGCTGCCCAGATTGCTTTGAAAGAAAAGCAGCACAAGGTGTTCAACAGCTTTTTGTGCCAGTTGCAAAATCGGCCCCTTCTGATGCTTTTCTTCCTCAGCTGAGTCAGAACAGAGAACCCGCACGCTGTCCCTCTCCGCCTCCACACCCCCTTGGTGTCAAAGAGCTGGGCTGGTGCTGAGCAGCTGCAACTTTATTTGAGCTTTTATCTTTTGTTTTGTTATTTAACGAGCCCAGGAACCCAGGGGAGAAAAAAAAAAAAAAAAGAAAAGAAAAAAGAAAAGAAAAAGAGCACAAACAATTGCACAGCTTTCAAAAACAAGTCAGAAGAGATAGAGGTTTGGCTCCCTGACTGTCTTATAGTAAGGTAGGCAACTACAAAGGGGAGTACAAATAGCCCATCACACCTCTTGTTCCAGTAAAGTGATTTGTGAACCCATCCTGGTTGTGGAGGGGAGGAAGGAGTTGACCCTCAAGTCCACAGATCTCCTGAGGGGCTCCCCAAATGAGGAGGTGCTTCAGAAAACTTACATGTGAAGGAAATTAAGGCAAAAGCACTGCAAAAATGAAGCAGTGAGGTCCTCGAGGTGAACTGAAATACACAGCTGAAACCGCTGTGTTGTCTGTCTTTGACAACTCTTCCTCACTTCCCCTCCTTAGCAGTCTCCAGAGAAGCAGCTGGGGCTGTGGCACAGAGCAGGCAATTGGAGTGAGAAACCATCAGCTGTGGTCCTGGTTTTCCCTTCCTACCATAACCCCTTATCCTCAGCTTCTCAGCCTGATAAATGAGGAATGAGACACCCTCCAGGAGACACAATGATGATTTGCTTATCAGCAAAACGGATAAGAGGTTTTGTCCTAGGTATCAATGAGAAAAAGTATTCATGAGTCATGTTTACTACTGTCAGGTCAAGCTTGAGCAACTTGCTGCTGTCGGTGCAGATCTATACACTGTAAGCACAGTGTGATTGGGTAAATTGGTAAGGAAAAAGCAACCCATTTTGCCAGAGAGATGTCTGGAAGTATTTAAATAGTGCTCTATACAAGAGTAAAATGTTTCCATCATTCAGAAAAAACCAAAGACAACTATTCTGGGTTGTAATGAGATCTGAACAAAATCAAAGATCCCTTGTACTCAATCCTGAACATATACAAAGAGAGAGATGGTCCTGATATACCTAGATGAACCAAGTTCAGACAAGAAGCATTAACACAATTCTCATTTTACAGGTGACAAATTGGATGGTAGATTAAGGCGTTTTATGTAGGGAAGTGACTAGGGAATTAACTTTTGGTATGAATGTAAAGTTCTGTGCCACTTGTAGAGCTTGAGACCTGATGTCTTCTAGGTCTTGCCAGTTATTGGAAGTGATGATGGATGTGGTCCTTTGCTTTAAGTCCTGATTGCTTGAGGCTCAGGGTAGGGATCCAAGTTGCAGCCCCTTTTTGCCACACAGAGGCTGCCAGCCTGGAGACATGGAGGGCAGCAGCATAGCCATAGCCTTTGTGCATGTAAGTTGTGCTGAGACTGGGCCAAGTTCCATTGCACCAGATACTAGAACACTGGACATCTTCAGCTGAGGTGCTCACCTTAGGCTTATTTCACAATCAGCATCAAAGAAGTTTCATCGGACCTCAACTAGTCAGATGGGTCCCTGGTAAATCAAGTTTGGGATGAGTGACCTGGGGTGCAGAACTCCTGTAGAGATTGATTCACTGCTCATATGGAGTAAACACATGTACTCTGGCTGTTGGTGGATGGCTGTTCCAGTCTCTTCCCTCACCTAGTCAAGTCCTAAGTGACTTGCTCAGGGCAGTGGTGGAGCTGGGACTAGCTCTCCAAAGTGTCAGGTTTAGCAGCCAGAATTTTTGTCCTCTGGGAAACATCCACATTTGCTTGCTGTTTTTCATTTTGCTGAGCAAAATCATACAATTTTGAAATGCTTAATGGAAAAAGAATGTAAAAACCATTCATTCTGACACCACTGCAACCTTTCACCTTGGTAATGTCAAAACCAAACATGGCAAAGGCACGTGCAACATAAATCCCAGCATGATAAAATTTAACACGCATTGAAAATGTTTCAATTGATATTGCAATACAAGACAAAATTACTCAAAACAAGTTGAAACAATGTCTCTGTACGTTAATGTCGCTGAAGTGAAACTGGGGAAATACAATTTGTATACTTCATGAAAATGTGTATATTCTTATGCATTTTAAGATGGTAAGTGATAAAAAAAAAAGTTTAGCAGCTCTGAGATGTGGGGTTTTAATTTTTATGCAAAATAAAGTAATTCTCAATGATTGGCAAGACCTAGAAGTCATCAGGTATTTACACCTACTTGGAGATGGTAGAAAGAATTCCTCAGACTCTGTGATGTCTGCGCATCACAATCCTTCTCTTGTTATATGCAAGTGCTTGTTGGTTACTGGATAAATTTAAGAGTCAGCTGTTTTGGTAAGAATGATGGCAACATCTAGAATGGGTAATATCATCCTCAGACCTGAAAAATCTATCTAAGCACTGTGATATGTCATGCATTTTTTCCCCACCGCTGGCATTTTTTTTTTTTCAAGCCCTATTGACTGGGACATCCCAACACTGCTTTCAGGATATTTTAAACTGAAACTAAAAGCCAGTCAGACTAGAAGAGGGAAACTTGTATTCGTGATGGTGTCCCAACACAACAAAGTCCTTTTGCAGCTCTCAACAACAGGGAAGAATAGAGGTTTCCTCTGTGCATTTGACCTCTGTGCCCATCTAGGACCTTGCTCGCTATTCAGTGCCTCACCTGCTTTGATGCCCAGAGCTTACAAAAAGCTATCCTTTATTTTTCAGAGACAGTTATTTTCATGTTAGGTGAAGAAATTGCTGGACCAGGCTTTCAGGGTGAGGGTTTCATCACTTCCATCAGCTGCAATGGGGACAGCTGAGTTGTGGTTTGGCATGGGAAAAGCCAAATGGCAGCTTTTCAGCCTCAGCAAGTGTGTTGTGAGGATTTGCAAATACCAGCCTGTGGATGAGCATAATGATTCTGCAGATCTCAACTGTGATGAGTTGCCAGCTGTCTGGTGCTCACCTAGAGTGGTAAGCATGGTCACATCCTCTCTGAACAGAGGGGGATTAGACTCACACAATGCTTACCATGAACCAGTCATAGCAGGTACAGAGGGAGCAAGAGCTGTGGTCCATGTTACACTGTTCCCGCTCCTCCCTTGGACCATTGTTTTTCACACTGAGCTCTGATCTTCCCACAGTAAGTGTGCAGGCAGGTGAATCACACAGATCACCATCCAGGACTGGCCTTGCTAAAGCCTCAGCTCCAGGGAAGAATAGATGGCTTGGTAGGATCCCCCATTCCCTTTCAGGGCACAGGAGAGCTTTGTATTTGGATAACAGCTATCCTCTTAGGGCAACCTTCAGTCCTCAGGTCTTGCTCTCCAGAAGGAACTGGGCTGGAGCCACCTGGAGCCACAATCTTTAAAGTCATATTAACTTGGATCAGGAGGTTTCAAATGGCTAAAGAGAGCTTGACTCTCTTGTGACGTTTGTCCTATTGTTTCCAGAGCTGACACGTGCTCGCAACAGTCCTATGGTATGTAAGCCCTACCTTGAACTTTCTCCAAACTCATTCTTTAGAAATCCATGTCCATAGCACAACCTGAAAGAAGCAGGGAGAGGAGTAGAGAAGGCACCACATAAGTAAACTGAGAGCACTGTGGGAAGGCAAATTGTTGAGAGACACCACTGTCCAGGAAAAAAAACCCATAGCACTGTATGCTCCATTTCCCTTCCCAGTATGTTCCACTTCTTCACAAGATTCAGCCTCATTTGTCCATGCTGAGGGCCAGAAAGTAGATGGATTTTACCTGGAGCACTTCTCCTCACCTCTGGAAGCACTCTTCCATTTCTTGCAGCCTCTCTACTCCAGCAACACAGCATCACACAGCAGCACCCTCCCTCACCCTGCCACCATCTCCCCTTCTCCCCTTCCCTCTTCTTGCCGTGGCTTGACACAGAGGAACCTGAAAATTTGCTGCGATGTTTGAAACCCAGCCAAAACTGAAAGCGAGACCTTGTGACTAGTCCAAAAGCCTAAAAAACATATGGCATTAATTCTGCTTTCCCACAGTTCCTAAAACTGCAATTAAAAGCAGCCCCCACCAAACAGAGCCCCATAACTCAGCCCCGTGATTTATTGGAATAACGAAGCTTTAGGGAAAAGTTGGCGAGGAGCAGGAATTCGATGTCTGGGAACTGAGTTCTGCGCACATGGCCTGAGTACAGCCTGGTTTATTTTCTTCACATGCCACTGGTGGAAGAGCAGGATCAGAGAGGGACATCCCTTTGAGAGATTTTGTCTTTGGCACCCCTTTGGCTTCCAGCAATAGACCAGCCCTCTGTGTCTACAGGGCTGCAGGAGATGCTGTGTGTCAGGAGCAAGCAAATGAAAGCTGCCTGTTTGTGTTGCAGCAGTCCAGTGGGTGAACAAAGTACCTACTCTTTCCCATCAGTAACAAATAAATGTGGCTCGTGAGATGCCAAGGGCTTGAAATCTCTTCTTGCCCAAGGATGTACTTTATCATACTTGCTTTCTCAAAACCAAGGCCTTTTAGCTCTTTACCTGTGAGAAAACATGAAAGTCAAGCTGTGAAGCTCTGATGTAGGTTTTACAGGTAACTCAATAGTCTGGGAGGGAAAATGGGCAGGGGAAAGTCATTCTAGCTAAGGATGCAGATTTCTGCCTGTCTCATTTTGCTAATGCTTGATACGATGATCCTTTCTAATGGTTAAATGCAATAGCTAAATAGAGACAGAGCCAAACTAGTTTCTAGGAGACAGTTAATAATCTTTGTGACCTGACAGTTGCACATCTCTCTAACTTATGTGATAAAGTAAAACTTCAGCTATATGGATTCTCAGAGCAATGTCAGAAAGAAGTGCAATAAGGACCTTTTCCATTTAAAAGAGGGTATAGTAGCAGACCTCCCTCTCCTTTGTAAAACACTGTCTACCTGTTGTCCAGCTCTGATTTACACTTCCATACTTGCTGATATAGCAGTTTGCAGGAGCACTGGTCTATCTGCTCTTTACTTCCATTCTTCTTGTGATGTTTTTGCTTACCCACACCACCGAAAAGAAAACCTAAGGTGCTCCCCACCCAACTTCATTTGATGTTTTGCAACTAGTTTGTGTAAATGGCTGTTAGCGTTTTTTTTAAAAAGACTTTCAGGTGCAGGAGAGGATTATATTCACCCCATGCAGAGCCTTAAGCTGCAAAGCCTTGTGTCACTGTGTTGCATTGCTCTTGTGCTAGCAATTAGTAGAGTGAGGTACTTCCCCTACAAAGAGACCATTTGCTGAACACCTGCCTTGATAGAGATCTCCAAACATCACTGCTGAAGGGGAATTGTCACTATGCAACTTTATACCGGAGCAGGTGCAGCAAAATGCTGGCTGCAGTGTCTGGTGACAGGAGGCTGAGCTGTTTGGTTTGCTTTGCCTAGCAATGCAAAAGTGAGACATAAGTGGAAACAAGAAGCGTTTTTCTAGTTGTCTGAGGAATTAAGTTTTGACTGGCTTTTGGAGGCTTTCAGACAGAGGACTGGAGGAAAGAGACCTACAAGGTCTGAGGATGGAGTTTCTGGAATGGACCAGTTGGCAGCACAGAGATGAACTTGGGGTAGACAATGAAGCTTGGAAGGAGTCAGTGAGGATAATATTTATGCCATCAGACTTCAGACATGTCCTCAGCTGAATTAGTTCCTCAAGGTCCCCTTCATAGTCAATGAGCAGAAACAGACACATGCAAGACACAATTCATCTTAGCTGTTGCAGATGTCTTCTTTAGGCCCCAATGAATTGCTCCCTACAACCCATTCACTGTGTTGATTAGATGTCCACTAACAGCAATCTGAACAGAGGGTGCTGAGTTTACTGCTACTGCTGTCTAAATGTGTGCCCAGTGATGCAAGCAGCTTTCAGACCTGCCTCCTCACCCATCTGCTCTGTCCTCCTGTGACAACCCAGCTGAGGTCCCTATGTAGAAGTTCAGACAAAGCACTATATCTTCAGATGCACTGCAGAGTTGAAAGATAGGAGTGCCAGTGATTGCAATGTGGCTGCAGTGTCTCAGACACCTTGTCAATATGCCCTGCTTTCAAACTGTGGAGAAGAGAAGGCTCCAGGGAGACCTTGTGGTGGTCTTTCAGTACTTAAAGAGAGCTGATAAGAAAGATGGGAATAGACTTTTTAGTAGGGCCTGTAGTGATAGGACAAAGGGTAATGGCTTTAAACTAAAAGAAGGAAGATTCAAACTATATATATGGAAGAAATGTTTTACAATGAGGATGGTAAAACACTAGAACAGGTTGCCCAGAGAGGTGGTGGATGCGCCATCCCTGGGAACACTCAAGGTCAGGTTGGACAGGGCTCTGAGCAACTTAGTCTTGTTGAAGATGTCTGCTCATTGCAGGGGGATTGTACTAGATGGCTCTTAAAAGTCCATTCTAACTTACACTATGATTCTCCATTTGTGTAAAATAAGTCATCAGGTGTGGGAAAGAAGAAGGAGACACATTAGCAGTGACTGTTGAGTCCTTTGTGGTCTTCATCCCATGTGATCACAATGTGGACATTTGGAGCCTTTTCTGCCATCTTAAACATACTAGGAGTATGACTTTCCATCTTTTCCTCTTAGTGTAGTCTATTGATGATGGCAGGAGGCAAGTACAGCCAATATTGTGTTGGAAGACCTGCTGCAGCTGTTTGTTGGGTGCTGTGAGCTACAGGATCCACTGCAATTCTGAAGGATAAACTGGAATTACTCTAAGATCTAGACTACTTCTGTCAGATAATACTACAATGAGTGATGGGAAAATGAAGAAAAATAAGGACAGGGAAATTTAAATTGGAGTAGCTCTGAGGTTGACTCATTGGACAATATACATCTAACTTAGACCAAAGGCAAGCCAGGATGACAAGCATATTTGTTCTTCATCCACTGCAGGTCAGCAACTCCACAAAAACTCGTGATGTCCTGGTGCTGGTTCACCAGGATGATGATCTGAGAGCTGCTGAATCTACCACACAGGGTGACTCTGAAGAAGCTCAGATCTTTTGTCTGTCAAAGGCAGAGGTTTTCCACGTTTCTTGACTTGTGGCCCCTGTGAATTACCCTTACAATTCAGCCTTTTGGGAGCTGATGCCCTTTTCCAGCCTTTTTCATTCTTGGAAATGAAAGTAACATCACTAATCACTATCGTGCCAGGCATCCCAAGGCCATAGGCTGGGATCACTGCCTCCACAGAGCAGCAGTCCTCTCACAGCACAGCACAGCACAGCACTCTCCTGTTGGAGACACAAAGCCAAAATGAAGTACAAAGGTCTGGAGAGTGAAATCTGCAAATGGAAAACAAGATGCAAACAGATGGTGGCAATGAGCACAAGGAGGCTCCGGCTCCTTGACATCTTCAAAACAGGTTTCAATATTTTCTGAGATATTATCTAAGTGAGTAGTTTGTGGAGACCTCTGAAAAAAAAATACCTTTACTATTCTTAGTCAGCCTTACAGATCTTTCTCAAATGGCCTTTACACCCACCATTACTCACAGTCCACAAATGGAAAAACCACTAGTTTGGCAAGAAATTACAGGAGCACAAAGGAGAAGACCATGACACTCTCTTCTGACTTCAAATCTGTAGTATAATGGAATAGTGTTTGCTTTGCTCAACAGAAAAATACACAAATAATCAGAACAACATGGCAACAGGATGACAAAACTATGGTATAATACTTCCCAGAGTTACCTCAAAGTCGTAAATCAGATGTCTGAATTGTCAGCAGCAATCCAGCTGAACAGCCAAACCATGCAACATATTTTGTTAACCATTATTACTGTGCATTGTTTATTTACAGAGTGCTATACATGTGGACACAGCTTTACAGGTACATAAAAGACCACCCCAAGGAGTTTAGTTACATTCAGGCACACAAATATGATATTCATTGCAGCAGTACTATGGGTTAACAGTTATGGCACTGCTTCAGGTTTCTTGCTTCCTTTTTTATTTTACTGCACTGAAGTGAAACACATCTTAAACTCTGTACTTCGAGTCAGCCTATCTGTCTGAGGCATTGTATGGCCATATTATCTTGGGATTAGAGTGTCTGATGGGCTTGTTTGTTCTACTAAACACAGCTAAACTCAGGGCTGTGAACTGACACTTAAACTGGCTGGAAATATTCCACCAAACATTTTTTTGTCTTTGATTGCTAGTGGAAAATGATGTCTTAGCAAACCATGGATTTTTGGACACAGAGTACCTCACTTGGGTGGAAGGCAGGCTTTGTGCTTGCTTGTGTGTAAAACTTGCTATTCTGGGAAATGAGGAGGATAAAACATACTGCATCATGGGGCTTGTTTGTTTTCTTCGGTGTGAGGAAGAAAACAAAACAAACAAACAAACAAACAAACATATTTAGTCCATGTTTATCACAGCATCATTGAGTGTCTCCCAAACCAGGAGGCTGATCCAGCAACATCCCCAAATAACGTTTGTGACCTGTGCTGCACAAGATGTGTGGATTTCCAAGTGGAAAAGTTTCTTCTTTGGACTCTGTCCTTCTTCCTTGTGCTGCAGGATGATGGGTGATGGTATTGGAGGATGAGTGCTCAACATCTTCTCCTCCAGCCCACCAGCCTTCCATGGAGCTTTAAGATACTGAGGGTCTGCATACCTGGTTCAGAATATGAATTGATGGTGAGCAAAGCCTATACTTCAACATCTTCCAGCTCTGCCTGTAGCAGGAGTTGTGTTATAATAAGTAGAAGCAAGATACAGCCTCATTTTCCAGCATACTGCTTGTTTCAAAGGTGTTCAGAGTCACTGTTGCTACTCAAAGCCATTAAAGAGCTAAAATTCATATGGTGATGAGAGAAAGCAAAGGATCTGAGCAATATCAACTGCAGATTTACTGGGGATACTCACAGGACTCGATGATATTAAAGGTCTCTTCCAGCCGAAATGATTCTGATTCTATGATTCTATGACATTTACTCCCTTTTCACACCCTGATGCAGTTACTGAGTGACATTTATTCCAATCTCAATTCTTATTGGAAGGGAAGACATGGTAAGATCACTGTCTCAGATAGCAGTGGTTTCTCATCCAGCCAGAGCAAGCCAAGAACATTTCCCACCATCAGCATCAACGTGAACTTCTCCAGATGTCTGGAGGAAAGACAGCATCTCTCTGTCTGACATGAAGTCTCTGCATTTCTTGAGGATGTAGGAGGAATTGCCTCAGATTTTTTTTCTTCTCCTAGTGTTATTACTCCAGCTTTAAATACAAGAAAGGATCCTTTACTGATCCCAGCCATTGCAAAATCCTTCACGTGCCAGTCAAAACCCACGTGAGTTTTAATTAATGACTTAATTGCTAATTATTTCAGTACTGGAAAGTATGCTAGACCCTCCCAGTCTGCCCAGGTATACAGCCCTGCCCTGGGGAGTTACCGGCTCATTTCTGACAGCATGGAACAAGGTTGTAATGAAGTGCTGAAAAGCTGGGAGAATTTGGGGCATCTGCTTAGGCTTAGAAAGCACCAGTGCCCAGCCTGGCATGGCAAAGAGATGAGAAATTAACACCTCTACTAATTTCTTTCAGGAAACATAGCTGAAGGAATGTAAAGAATGCAAAACAGATGTGGGACATCATCTCCTGAGATATGAGAAGTGAAAGAAGCTACAAAGGAACATTTAAGTGGTTAAGACATAAACTTGTAGATCTTCCCTACCTGGGATTATATTCTTTCTTGGCTAAAATCTTCAGCAGGACCATGGGTAGATAACATAATTTCCTCAGTATCTGAGCTGCTAAAATGGGATATTCAAGTGGGCAGTGCCAAGGCAAACAGGAGCCATACCAGGAAGCGCTGGTAGACCTGGTAGTCAAGACTGGCAAGAGCGGCGTCAGGCAGTGCTCCATGCATAAGCCATGCTGTGACTTGCACAGTCTGCCTTTTCCTCATACCCAAAAACTCAGTGATCTCCAGTCTCACTTGGGGCTGGAGAAGCTGTCCAAAAAATGCAACCTTGGTAGTCCCTGGGAGAGCTGGCGATATGCAGGCAGATCTGGGAGCAGCCTGGAGTCATCACTCCAGAAGTTATCCCAGGCTTTTCTTCTCCACTGCTCTTCATGACTTCTAGTGATGGTGGTTAACATGTGGGCTTCCTCTGGTGCTGCTGCTGCCACCTCTGTCCCCAGTATTCCAATGAAGTTTGGTGGAGTACAGCCTTGCAAACAAGCCCATCTAGATTTCTGCTAATAAATGCTCTTCCTGGAGCCTTTATTTTCCCTCATGTGCCAGGACCTAATGATGGGGTTATGAAAAGCTGACCAGACTGCCACAGCACTACCAGTACCAGAAGAAACAAGTTTTCCTGGAGGTAGCACCTCCTCACCTCCAGTGTCTGTGATTCAATGAAACGGAGGTAAGGGGGCCTCTTGCACGAAGGCAAAGAAAGGTGGGCAAAGAGTCAGATATCAGCATGTCCAAACCCCCTTGGAGCAGAGAACCTCCTCCTGGCTGACACCCTAAAGAAGCACATCTTTGTAACAAGTAAATGGGATGTAGCCCCAGAAGCCTTGATCCTGTAGATCCTTCACTTTCCTGGTGTGAGCAGCCTTGGAGAAATCCCACAGGTTTACAACATTAAGCCTGCATCTGAATCTATGAATGAAGAGGTGAGTATTTAGCAGTCTCACTGCTCAGAGAATGGATAAGCATGTAAGCTCAGCTTTTGCAGGGCTGCAACATGAAAAAGCTGATGTCAGGCCAGATGTAAGCGATATACAACTTAACAGCAAGGTGCAAAACATTTCTCTGTATTCCTGCTAACCTTAGAAAGCAAGGACTTGGATTGCTACACAGAGGATTTGTAGCAATAAGGAGAATGTAATTAAACACCAGGGATGATCTCATTATTGTAATGATGAGGTACCATTTAACAAGGAGAATCCAGGACTGGGAGATGAGGAGTCCCAATCCTGGCTCTGCTTCACAGTTCCAGTAGGTCACATAAGGCCTTTTCTTCAGTATGTGCTTATGAAACATGAAGCACCACAAGACCCTAGTTCTTGTAGAAGCTCTTGCAACAAAGGGAAGTACAACAACAACAATAAAAATTATGTTGTCCCTTCGCCTTCCCTATAAAAACTAGGTTAGCACAATTTTCCTTTATATAAGGGACAGTGAGGCTCTCTGGCAGATGAGGTTTATACAGAGCTCAGGATGAGGAGGTCATCAAAAGAAATGCTGAGGCTTGCTCTAATCCTCAGACACTTCCAAATGCAAGCCTGAGTGACTGTTTATCAGACCCTGCTATGGTATTCCTGGGGTAATACAGTCTCAGAAAAACAATTTCCTAAATAAAGATGGCTTTATTTTTATATATATATGTATGTTTAATTAGGAGGATCAGGATGGTTTCAAAGCCATGTCACGGAAAAGATAGTATTTTAACTGGCCACCTAGACATCCATTATGTGGATCAAGACTCAGTTTAGTCCAAAGGCTGTATCTCTTGAAGCCTGCCCATCCATCCATCGATCCATCAATCCATACATCCCATCCATCCATCCATCCCTCCCTCCCTCCCTCCCTCCCTCCCTCCCTCCCTCCCTCCCTCCCTCCCTCCCTCCCTCCCTCCCTCCCTCCCTCCCTCCCTCCCTCCCTCCCTGACTTTCTTCCTCCATTCAGCTCTTTTATCCTTTTTACTGATGCTAAATATAGGGCCATGGGTTAGTGGTGGGCTTTGCAGTGTGAGATTAGTGGTTGGTGGTCTTAAAGGTCTTTTCCAGTCAAAACAACTCTCTGATTCTAAGTCTGGTAGGTTTGAGGTCATGTCTCCCTCTTCCTCCCTCATTTGCTGCTTTCAATGTGCTGCACATTTTGGGTTTTGCATCTGGGAGCCTTGAGGGGTAAGGCAGACCATGCCAGGCAGAGAGACAGTGGACCCTGCTCTGCAGTGCTTTGAGCAGGGCTGTACACACCTCTGAATTGCAGCTTCGGGTTTTCTCATGCCTTATCACTCAACATGTTCTACAACAGTTATTTGGCCTGATGGCTTTGCCTGGTGCCAAGGCTGAGCTGCCAAACAGGGTGTACTCAGCACCCAGAATATGCATCCCAGCTCAGCAGTTCTCATCAGCTGTGGAAGTGTTTTTGGGCCACCCATGAATGCCACCTCACATCCCAGCAACCTTGTATCCAGCACCTTGCCTGTGCTGCTGTCCCTACCCCATCTCCATGCTGAGAGACTTAATAGAGGGCAATATCCTTTCCCACAGGTCCGAACAGAGAAATCTCCCTCCTCCCAGTGTGGAACATTGCTTTGTTTTTCCTTGGCATAAGAAAGCTGGAGCATGGAAGGGATTTTCCCCTACAGACTGACCTGCAAACACTTAGCAAAATCAACAGCTTTGCTCACTGATCTCTTCCATGGTTACAAAAAATTACAACTAGACAGCATGTGTAACAGATTTCGGCTCAGTCCTGCAGTCCAAAACAAATCTTTGCCTTGTAATTTTACCATTTACCTCTCAGCCTTACATGATGCTGCTGTTTTGTTTTTTTCCTTTTGTTTTTTAAACAAGCCAAACACAACAGACAAAAATGCTGAGCTGCTTCTCAAACACACACCATACACACACAGAACACTGGGACACATCCATGAGAAACTCTCCTCCGTTCAACAAACAGCCTACAAGACAAAATAAACCACTGGAGCATCCTGTGATCAAGACCACATTATGGGAACCCAGTGTTTTGATCTTTTTGATGGCAGGATTCAGGGCTCCCAGGCTGCCAGCTCTTGGGCTTTTTTCTATTGCCCAGATCCTGGAATCTTTTTTTTTTTTTTTAAAGAAGCTTTCTATCCCTTGCAATTGGGTGAAAAGCTTAAAAGCTTTAAAATTCCATTTTTTTAAACCTTCACACCAACCTTACTTTCCAATGTTAACATATCAGTAATGTTGTTATTCACCCACGTTAGTATTTCCCTGTGCTGGGCTCTGGTGAGGCTGCTGTGTTCGGTGTTGGGCCAATCACTGCCAGAAGAACACTGAGGGGTTGGAGGGTGTCCTGAGCATCAGGAATCAGAGCTGGGGAAGGGGC
>WBNH01011659.1:0-146482 GCA_013401255.1 Urocolius indicus | reverse complement strand
GGTTGTAGTCGGGGGGGGTGGTGGGGGGTCAGATGTGGTGAGTGGGGGTGGGAGGGGGGGTGAGCGAGGGGGAGAGAGAGAGAGAGAGAGAGAGAGAGAGAGGGGGCCTCACGGGCCTGGGCCTGGTAGCGCCGCCCCGTCCCGCTGGATCCGCCTGAGGCTGGTGGGGCGGGGCAGTCGGCGTCGGGAGCGAGCCCCGCGGTGGGCGCCTGGCTGCCTGGCACCGGCCGGCGCGCAGCGCGGAGCTGGCGGAGGGGCCGCAGCGCTCCGCCGAGGCCGCGTGTGATGCGGGACGCAAACAGACAGGCGGCGGCTGCCCAAAACGCCCTGCTGCGTGCCGTGCTTGTTGTTAACCCTGCCCTGGGTGTGGGCTGGGGCTGGGGGCGTCGGCTGCGTTTCGGTTTCCACGTATTGGCTGCGTGTTTCCTGACTGGTGGTTTAACAACGGCTTCGCTGGGGGAATGGTGTCAGTCCCTTGGTCACTGGGCATGCTCGTGCCGGCATAACCTTTTGCCACCACAGCAACATTGCTGTTGATCTCGGAGTAGCAGTTTAGACAGCGCGTGAGGCTTCTGCTGCTTTTGTTTGTCATGGTGGTACTCTGATGGTGTCCCGAGGAAAAAGAAAAGTTGTGCTTTTTTTTGTTTTCCTTTTCTGAAATCATTTAATAAAGTGGATGACAAAATCCAAGCGGTAAAGAATGTATCTTCTCTTTGCAGGGT
Organism: Urocolius indicus; assembly: GCA_013401255.1. Taxonomy (NCBI): domain Eukaryota; kingdom Metazoa; phylum Chordata; class Aves; order Coliiformes; family Coliidae; genus Urocolius; species Urocolius indicus. The sequence goes on along the minus strand of WBNH01011659.1, from coordinate 145,760 downwards.
TCCTCGGGAGTCTGTGTCTTGTGCTGCAAAGGTGGGTTTGGTGTAGCCCCGCTTAAGCTATGCGTTTTGAGTCTGGAGACAGGGCCTGTGTCTACACTGGAAAAGCTGAAGTGTATTTTCTGGTATAAAATGTAAACAGATGTTTAAAAACACATTAGGCAGGAACTTCTTCACTTGAAAAAAAAAAAGCTTTAAAAATAGCTATGTTTGTGTTTCTAACACAAATGACACTGAAATTGTATCTTTACGACCAGAAATCTCACTGTAGCTCTTAAGGAGCATCTCTTAGACTTGCCATTTTGTTGCCTTAAGAAATGACTGAAGAAAGAGTGGAGGATTGTTTTTTACGCCTGAGAAAAGTAATTCTTACCACCTTTTCTGTCAGTAGGGGAAGAAATAATAAAGTTAAGCTCTTGTGAAAAGAGCTAAGTAGGGAAAGAGAATGAGCATCACTGTTTGGGGCTAGTTTCCATCATAACAATTACCAGGCTAGTACACTAAACATTCAGTGGAGTTGTGCAATTTCATACACATACCATAAACATATTTTTTTCTACTCATAGCAGCATTGTGAAACTATGTTGTAGCTTTTGAATAGGAAGAAAGATGATACCCAAGTCCTGCTCTGGCAAGGGGGTTGAACTAGATGATCTTTCGAGGTCCCTTCCAGCCCTTGAGATTCTGTGATTCTTCTTCATTAAAAACCTATCATGCTTTAAATATAGTATTTTAGTAGTTTAACTGCATTTCTGTTCAGCTGTTGTAGTTGTGCTGTCCTAACCAAGATCTAGCAAATGGATTCTTAGTGGTGCAAGGTTATGTGAAATTTGTGTACTCCAGACTTCTAGCACTCTAAGTCTTTAAAAACCTGTTCAATATACATCTGTATTGAGAACTTGAATCAGAGCAGGCTTTGGACTTTTTTAAAATATCCTTGAACTAATTTGACACCCAATGTTCTCTTGGCCTGAAACCCACTTGTTGTAATTGACATCTTGCAGTGATAACTCGTTTTAGGGATGTGATTGTGGGAGTCTGGCAAAACTTAATGGGAAGAATATGAACCTATGTATAAGCATTTCCATTGTGTTGTCTCACTGACTTGGCCAGAATGCTTCAAGGGCAGTTAGTAGAATGTTATGCAGGAACTTGTGAAAGATGCTCAGAGTTGATAGGATTCCGTGATGAGAACCTTGTATATGGAGTAAAACAAACTTGATGAAGTTAACGAAATAAATTAGTGGTGCAAAATTACTTAAGTATTCATTGGTAGCATACAAGACATGGAGTAGAAAAACAGTGCTCTCACTTAATATTCTTGTCTGCGCTTTAGAAGGCCAGACATGAAAAAGCTTGAAAAATCATCAAAACACTTCTGACTAGAATTCTGAATCTCTTTTCATATTCAACTTAAATCTGTCTTATCTGAGTGAGTATGCCTGGGACTCGATCACCATGGTCTGAGTTTTGTAGGACAATCTGTAAAATGTACTTAGCAATTGAGACGCAGGATGGCTGTGGTATAGTCTCTGAGAGGAAAAACACTCACTAAGGGATGAAGATTACACTGGAAGTCCAAACTAATTTTAAGGTTTTATTGTATTGACCACTGTGGAGATGTTTAAGCCATCCTGTATGATGTGCTAATAAAATGTTCTTGAATGTGGGTACAGTCTATACTGGCAAAATAATTTTGCCTTTGTCAAAGCAGTTTTTTCTTTGAAATTGGGAAGAAAGGGAATGGAACAGGGAACTAAGCTATACTGTGATTCTTTTATTTGCATAATTGTCTACAATATAAATGCTTGCTAGACTGGTTATGTTGGCCACAAATCACCTTTTGGTGACCCATGAGCAACTTCATATTATGAACAGAAAGGCGTAAGACCTGGGTGAATAGTTTACCTGGACCATTTACAGCATTAGCAATTTGGGCAGAGCCATCAAGTGCTAGCTCATCATATGAGACTATCTTCTAAGCTGCACTGAATTTCAAATGTATATGTATTTAAACTTAATGATATTTGGTTCTCTGTATGTACATGAGGAGTTGGTTGCTGCTTTGAAGAGATCGCCTTCCTTCACGCGTGGAGGAAGGCATGCCGCAGAGTGCTTAGTGATAATAACAGTAACTTGTTAATTATGTACTAACATAGAATAGTTAGAACTTCGTCGCTAATGAGGCAGCCTCATAGACAGAAGTAGCACAAGTTGTAGTGAGCAAAATATTGATGTATGTCTTTCTATTTTTTTGTGAGGGTGATGCACAGAGGTAGTAGTGACTTTGATTCAGATGAGTTACTCTAAAGTGAGGAAGAAAGTTAAACCATTTTGAAGGTCTGATCAAAATAACGCAACAGTTAAGTATTCGTTTTCTAGAATCTCAACAGGGAATAGATGAGAGACTAGAGATGGTGGGGGCCACAGAATAAGCACGATTTGGAAGTGAGTTTGGGGTATTCTAAACTGTTAACTCGACAAGGCTGATTCAGGCTGGGGTGATCTGCAGAAATCGCCGCTATTTTATTCCCTTTAGTGTACATATCTATTGGCAACCTGCAAAGCCTTGCTTCAGAGGCTGTTAAAAATGCTTTGAATGTGGGTCAGATTCATGGAAGTTACGATCCTTACTTGCCCTGAGGATGTGAATATTTTTAACAGTTCATCAAAACAAGTCTAGGATAATAGCTTTCCAATGATGGTGATTTGTCGATTACTTCTAAGGGGTTCACAAAAAATAAGTAAGAACAGACTTTAACTTGTGTACCATGGCTGAGAGCTCTATTTAAAAAACATTCAGAATCTGCAAGTTTCTGAATTCTGATAAAAACCACCACTGAACTGCTGGCTTGCAATTAAAGGGATGATGCACAGTATTCTCACTAGCCCTTCCTAATATTTGTGAGAGAACAAGAAATATTTTGAGAGCACTCTGGCGGTTTGTTACACAAAGCTTGCTGCAGAACCTTTAGCTACAGCTCATGGATTTGAATGAGAAATACAAGAAGTCAGGTTTTTATTGTACTTTTTTAATCTGGTTCAGGTGGCTTTGCAACAGAGCTACATGCGTCTCCTTCTCCTTACAGATGAAAGTGAAGCAAAAAAAGGGCTGAAATGACTTGCCCAAGAGCATTTACAGGCTATTAACAGGGCCAGGAATAGAATCCAGAGTACAGGAGTCCTTATCTGAGGCTTTCTCCACAGTGTCATGTTACAGCTTTTAGAAGCATAAGACTTTTACCTGTTATTTCTAACCGTCTCCTAAGCTGTATCCCTGGGCTGAAAATACTGCGTTGAAGATTTGGTACTGACCCAGTGGGGACTACTGACTTGTAAGTTCTTGAAGCCTAGAAAATGGTTGCTTATAAGCCTGGAAAAAGTCAGCCTTTCAGAAACAGTGATACCTAGAACTGCTCTACAGCTCAAATATTAATGCCATTTTGTTGCAATTTCACTGACCCTCCATTCTTCTTAGTTGTGTTTTACATCCCAGCTAATGCAGCTAAATCTTCCCACTCTTTCAGAAAGACTCTTAACCCCTTCCTCCCCCTCTGTTTTCGTGGAATGCATGTCTCCTGAAATGTGGCTTGATGTTAGCTGACCGTAGTGGGTTGCTGGGTGAATGTCTGTGGCTGGAATATTTTCTGCTGCTGTACTAACCTGGTTTCTGCAGAAAGAATAAAGACTTTGAGATGGGGAAATGTGTGTTGTATCCTGTAAGCTCCCATGACTGTTGGAACACGTTTATCTAACATGTTAATTTTGATTCTGCCCTAACAAAAGCTCTCTGGAAGCCTGAATAGTACTTCAATTCTGATTTCTTTTAAAGAGGGACTACTGGAAAAAAAAAAGTCCTGGAGGTATGGTGTCTGTTTCAAAGCATTACTTGGCTGTCTTGGTAGGCACTTCAGAACCAAGTGCATACATACACACACATCACCTGCCTTCTGGTTTTTTGGGCAAATATTTTCAGAGTCAAGAAGATCTCTGATGTGAGGAATGTCAGCTTATGGGGAAAAAACACCCAGTTTTGTGTTGCTGGGTCACTAGCAAGAAGGGAGGCAAGGGGTGGGGTGGGAGTTCCCGTGGGCTGCTACCAGAAGGCTGTAGTTGCCGGCCAGAGAATCAGGCTTGCTGTAAGCGTGGGTACCGTGCTCCCTTGTGCACATTGAGGTGGTGTATATGGGGGCACATGGAAAATGAGGTCAATGGCTACCTTTGTGAAGTGAAACTTTGAGAAAATGTTACCACAGAATCTTAGGGGTTGGAAAGGACCGTGAAAGATCATCTAGTCCAACCCCTCTGCCAGAGCAGGACCATCTAGAATAGTTCTCACAGGAACTTGTCCAGATGGGTTTTGAATATCTCCAGAGAAAGAGACTCAACAACCTATCTGGTTAGCCTGTTCCAGTGCTCTGTCACCCTCACAGTGAAGAAATTTTTCCTTGTATTTTTTTTGAAGCTCTTGTATTCTGGTTTATAGCCCATGTTCTATCATTAGTCGTCACCGAGAACAGCTTGACTCCATCCTTCTGTTACCCACCCTTTATGTATTTGTGAATATCAATGAGGTCAGCCCTTAGTCTCCTCCAAGCTGAAGAGCCCCAGCTCTGTCAGCCTTTCATCGTAAGGGAGATGCTCCACTCCATCATCTTTGTGGCCCTGTGCTGCACTCTCTCCAGCAGCTCCCTGTCCTGAACTGGACACAATATTCCAGATGTGGTCTCATGAGGGCAGAGTAGAGGGGAAGCGGAACCTCTCTCGACCTACTGCCCCACAGCCCTTCTAATACACCCCAGGATGCCACTGGCCTTCTTTGTCACAAGGGCACATTGCTGACTCCTGCTCATCTTGCTTTCCACCAGGACGTCCAGCTCCCTTTCTCCTATACTACTATAACGTTCCCCAACCTGTACTGGCACATGGGATTATTTTTTCAAGTTATGTTCAATCATAGCTATAAATCAGGAATGTAAGAGATCTAGAGCCCAGAGTGAAAGGAACAACAGGTTATACTGGAGATGAAGCCTGAATGACAATTTTGAGGTAGCACTGGGGCAGAGATGTCACGTTGCAGACCAGCCTACAGCCAATGACAGGAATTCATGTTGATGAGGTAGAGTAGGTGACATCCTGTCTCAAGCATCCAATTAATGTTTTCAGCCTCACTTTCCCAGTGACACTCCCTGCCCTCCACTGATGTCCATGACCTTGGTCCTCTGGAATTTACTAAATTTAGATGTTTTGGATAGCCTGAACTGAAACAAAGCTTTGCTAAAACGTATAAAAATACATTGGATATAAATGACGTAGTTTTGAATGACCTATCAAAATAGCATGATTCTCCTGCATGATCTGCCTAGATACAATTAAGGCAGAGACAGATAATGTTTGGACTTGGTGGTTGTCATTCATTCAAGGTGTGCTTCTCACCACTGCTTTTCAAACCTGCATGTACAGAGATTAAAAAAAAACCCTGGGCTATGCTTTATACTTCTAGTTCCTGTCAATTCTGAGTCTCAGATTTAAGAAATTTCCCCATGCCTTGTTAACCCTGCTGGGTTAATGGTTGGACTTGGTGACCTTAAAAGTCATTTTTCAATCTAAACAATTCCCTCAAATTTGGCTTGGCTTCATTTTTTTTTTACTTCTTGGAGTCTCCTTTTGTTTTGCTCATTGCATCAGCAACATGGCTGCAAGACAAGTTCTGTCTTTAGAGTTGGGGTCTCCTGCCCCAAATATGGATGTTATATTGGTTGTTTTTATTGCCTCGGAGGGGATACAGCCTGAGCAAATCCTTCATAATGAATTAAGTCAGGCTTCAGGTGCAAAAGATGTTACTTCCAATACTACCAAATGGTCAATCGTTTGCTACCAAGAGGCTGGAGTTGTATGAGGGCCTGCCTCCAAGTTTAGGCCTAGCAAAGAAGAAAACGGCTGCTTCTTCCCAATTTTACATAGCACTCATGTTCCCTGATGCTTATCCAAGACAGGCCTCGAGTAGCAAGAGCAGTTATGGACACTTTGCTTCATCTTCATTGTGAGCAACTAAATGTGAAAGGAGCACCAGAAATCCAAGTCTTCATTTTCAGCATGTCAGGCTATTGGTGGCATTGTGGAGTATCCGAAGGGCACCTCTTAAATGAGATTTGGTGCCTCCTTACAGAGAAGGGTCAGTAGTGATAAGTGACACTTCTTCTTTCGTCCTGGAGACGAAAAACTGAAAGTGCCTGTAGCCTTGCCATCAGCACATAAACACATACGGTGCAATGGTGCTACTCCTATTATGTGACAGATTTGCCCTACCACCAAGTGACTTTGTTTGCTGATGGGAGCAAGTTCTTCACACTGAAAATGGAGAATATGAGGAATATTACAGTTTTTCACTTTGCTGCCTGGTAGATCAGTGACATTTTAAATGTCCAGTTCCAAAACTGTATCCTTGTCTACAGACAAATTCTTTAAATGCAGAAAGGTTGTAAAACTAATTCCCATGAACCCACCCAGAAGAAAAGATACAATGGCATATGTGTATATCTTGCCAGTTTGCTTTTTCTCTAGGTTGGGCAGCTAGGAGAGGGGAGCCTAGGGTCCTTTTTCTTCATCTTGCTGTCTGAGTTGGGTCTCTCACTCGTAGCTTATCTGTTGAGTGGGGAAAAAAAGGTCTAAAGATCTTTGTGACTGAAAGATCTTACCCCAGAAAGGGTTTTTGAATGTCCTGAAGAGCATTTTGCCGTTGTCTAAACTGTCACCGCCATTAAGAATCAGTCCTCTTCACAGGCATATTTTTTGCTGCCCCTGCCCTGTCACCTGTTCTGTCAACTAGCATTTATGCAGCAGCATGGTAAGGCACATCAAGGAGGTAATCTGACTGAAAACTAATCCAGCTGAAGGCGCAGCTGTTTTGGGCACAATGTGCAAGTGCCAGCACAGAGAAGTGTTGGGAAAGGCTGGCCCCTATGTGGCAAAGGAAGCTTGCATACAGATTGGCTTACTGTGAACCTGGAAGCGCGCTTTTAGCATTTCCCCAGGCCTTCAGGTGAAAGTCATCTTTAATTAGACATGTTTTACTGGAGTGCTCTCAGACATAGCTGCTGTGATGTAGAATCTGTTTGGGCTGCTGCTGAAGCACCACATTGTTTCTTGATTGAGCTACCATTTAAGCAGGTGACAGCATGTACTTAAAAAGATGAGCAACTCAAGGTAACACAGAGAGTACAGACTTTAAGATAGGTCATGACTTTCAACAGTTTGTTTCTCTTCATGGCTATGGGATGGTGATGTTGGTTGTTGCCTTCAAGAGCTTTGGACTTCCACTGCTAGGAGCAAGTGGCAGGTAAGTTAGCAAAGAATGCCTTACAGGTCAATGCCTATGGATTACTTTTTTTTCAGTGCTGCATGATTTTGCCAGTTATCCACATGGTGAGGACATTTTTGCTCCTATTTTGCTCCTATGTTTACATGTAAACATTCCTACATCTCAGCAGGATCAGCTAATCAACATCAGAAAGTATTTTGCTAAGGACAGCTGTCAAAATAGAACAGGTTTACAGGGTAACAAGCTGCAGTCATCTCCCTTTGAATCTTTGCTCAAATATCATCCTAGGTTATTCTAGATCTAGAAGTTTTTCCTATCCCATCTTTATTACATCCATCAAAGATTTGGTTGTCTCCCCTGTGACTTTCTCTGGTGAGATCTGTGTTGTCCTGTCCTCAGTGGATTAGGCCTCACCTCCTCGGAACATACTGTTCTCAGTGCCTTTCACTGTGACATTGCTGGTTGGAGTAGTCTTTTAATCTCTGTCCATCTTGGGACTCAGAATTTGAGTAAAGGCTGTTTTGTGTGGAATATTGATTTGGTTCACTTTCAGAGTGACAATCTTTTTAATGAGCCTTGAATGTTTATTTGCCACTAACTAGCTAATCTTGAGATGATGCATGTTTATGCTTGCCAAAGTGAGTGCTGGAGCGGTAGGCTGCATCCCTGGAAGGATCAAGGATTTTGCAGTTGAAGGAACTGAGTATTTGCATTGCTTCCCTAGCAGAATGTATGGTATACATTCTATAGGTGTATATTCTCTAGTCTTGACTGTATGTCACCCAGCATGTGAACATATATACCAAAAGATGTGAATTTTGCATTAGGCAGAGGACATAAAACCAAGAATTCACCCTAATTAACAGATAAGTAATAGCTGCTGTATACGGAAAATGCACACCTCTGTCACCTATAACTAATGTCTTGGCATCTCATCTGTTTTATGCTGATGAGCAGAGGTGGAGAAAAGATAATCCATTCATAAGAGCATGTGTGTAAATGAGATCAATACCACTGTAAAATCCTCTTCACTGACTACTGGTGATGAGCATCAATGTGATCTAGGCCTTGAAGAAATTTATATCGTGTAGGTAAGTGCAAATTCACTGTAAGGACAGCTTATAAAATGACTGGTTTAAATATGTTAAATAAGGTCTGTTTTTTCTCCACTTGTCTGTGTCCAGTACTGTAAACTCAGATTTACTGAGTCTTCCATCTTCACATTCCTTAGCTTAATTTTTAAGGTTTTAATCACAGCAAAACAAAAGAGGAAAAAGAGAAAATCAAGTGATGATGTTATTTTCAAACCTCAGCTAAAATGAGAAGGAAAACTTGAGTAGGACAAGGCTAGTCTTAATATTTGAGAAAAATTCCTCTTAGGAATGGGATAAAGGGAAGTGTCGTGTCTATGCTGTGTTGTGTATACAGGTTATTGACAGTCATTGCAAGTGCATGTTTGAGGTACTTAGGCTAGCTGTTGCTCTAGGATTTTGTCAACATTCAACCTTTATTGTTTGTTTTGTAATCTTAATTTCTTAACAGCTGATCTTTGTGTTAGTGTGATACTTGTTCACAACAAAAAATGGAGTAAGGCATTTTATTTTCAATGAGGTGTGATACAGAAAACAACTGAAAAGAGGGAAACTCACCAAGTTTTCTTTATATGAACTTTGCTGCAACATTACATTAGTTGCAGTAGTCGATGTTGAGCAGTTCTGGGCTGTTGCAGCGCAGTGCTGGGATTTCGTATAGCTCTGAACTTGTTCGGGTGGACATGGGAGGTCCACCTATCACAGTTATGGCATTTCCACAGCCTGCATGAGTGTCTTGACAGCTAACTATGTTCTGTTGCAAGATGCTGTGTTTGACTATGTATACATGATATTTCCATACTCAACCTGTGAGGTGTGGGAGAAAACAGGTAGAAGTCTGATTTATGAGTCAAATTTTTTGGAGGCGTGGAAGAGTAGTCAGTGAAGGAACAAAACGATGAAGGCTGAGGAATGGAATGTTTGGCATTGGTTTTAATTACAATCATCACATTTGTAATTCATATTGTGACATAAAAGGTGGGAAATATGCATTACTGTAGCACCCTCAAAGAGGAAACATTTGTATCATAGTTACCAAGCAATTCTAATTAACCTACCAAATATAGTTAAGTTGAAATACAGACCTTATTCCAACAATATTTCCCTTGTCATAGTGTATGAGAGATATACAACTGACATATTTATCCCTAATCTGTCTGCCATCTAATGACTTTTGTCTAAAATTCATACCACTATTAAACTTAGGTTTATTGATTTAGCGTCATTGGTTTTTTTTGCTTTCTGCCATGAGCACAAACCTTCTCGTGTGTCTCCTCTTAAAAAGGTAAAAAGACAGCACATGTGTTTTGACCTCGAAGAGTGGCTCTAATAGACCAGAGAAGGGAGTTGATCAATGACTTTGAGAGCTCAGAGCTGAAGGTTCTTCTGTTTTTTGGAGGACTTTGTTCTTGCCAACAAGGAATCAGTCGTTCAATTCTGCTCATCTTCTCCTAGACGGTGTGGTGCTGGGACATGGTATATGCTTCCCATGACTGAAGCGAGCCATGTAGAGTGACCTGTGATCTCACCTCTTTCAGCAGTGCAGACCAACTGAAGTGACCAATGCTATTACTTCACATGTTACTGTAAATTAGATTAGAATCTGCTGGTCCTGGATTTGTTTAATTAGCTGGCAGTATCTTTAAAATAGTTTGTAGAGCATTTTGACTGTGATGTGAAACATGCATCATTTTTAAAGCTTAAACCTTACTAAATAAAATGAAACAAGTTGAGATCCTTCCTCATGTCAAATATAAATATTTAAGAAGCTTAAATTCATTTTTTTCTATATTTTAAAACTTAATATTAAGATAAATGGGGACAAGTAACCCTTTTACCCCCAAATTGACACTAAAGACTTTTCTCACTTTACATGAATGTCTTTATGCAAACTGTAGCTTCCTCTGAACCAATTTTTTTCTGCTTTTGACTAGAAAACTGCAAGATGTTCCAGGATAAGTACTATGAATTACTATCAAGCTGCCAGATGTCATAGCTAAAAATAATTATAGAGGAAAGAAAACTTTTAATCAATTTCTTTCCTTTTCTAAAACATGCAGTGAGGCACTTTTGACATTATTCCATTCAGATGATCAAATTCATATATGCTATTGTACTGCAATGTAAGACATGCGTTTACAAGAATGAAAAATGCAGGAAGTCTGAATGAGGTGTGAACATAAATTTACTCATCTTTTATATAATGCCATTTTGAGGTGCTGACGTTTTCAGTACATTAATTGTTCATAATGAATACTCTTGCATAAAACATTTCAAAGGTAATTTTCTGAGGTCAAAGAATGACTAAAAAGTTATTCACTAAAGAGCAGTCAATAATCTGTATCCAAAAGGAGACTCACAGGATGGGAAATAAACAGATGTAACTGAAAAGTTTGTTTATATGAATGAATCTGTCCTTTTATAGGTTTGAGGTCCTAAAACAGAAGCCACTGAAGAAATGTTGAATGGCACTGAAACAAAAATCACTATGTCCTAATCATGTGCCATTGAAATGAAGAGGAAAAAAAAAGGCTTTGTGCAAAATATCCACGCCTCTTGTAGCAACTTGTCACAAGGTAGTCACCTCTGCTGTGATCACTTTTGTGCCGGATGAATAATACTAATCAGTGAAGATAAGATATGTTTAAAGACTTAAAAATAAGGAAAGTAAAGTAGTTGATCTATCAGACTGCTTCTAGGCAATAGATTTTAAACAGCTTGTCAAATATTTCTTGGCTGTTACAGCCTCACATAAGAGCTTTTCCTGGTTCATAAAGAAAATTAATGTGAAATCAATAATGGTATTTAAAAATTCACCAAACATTTCCCATCCAGAGAAAGTCTCACTTTCAGAATGCCACTAATGCAACAGGCAGAGTGGGAAAAACACACAGACTTGACCTTAATGGTAAGCAAAAAAGAGGGCAGATGGAAAGTGTAGTGAAGAAAGTTGCTTTCAGAAGCAACCAGGAGGAAAATTTGCCTGTTCCCCCACAAGAGCAAACCTCTAAGCAGAGTCACAGCTTGCAAGCCTTTTCCTTGAAGATGTAGTCTAGATGTTACACTGACTTTCACCTAAAGGCTACAAACTGATGTGAACATCAACCAAAATTACACATAATGGTCAAAACACCAACAGAAACACAGTAAAATAAGTTTCCTGTAGCATATTACAATCTTATGATCTGCCAGACTTCAGCCAATGCAGAGGAAAGGTTTGCTATTTCAGGTTTCTTTGTAATAGTTTAGGAGAAAACCTGGGCTCATTGTGGAAAAAAGGAAGAAACAACCCATGTGACTAGATTTGTTTGTTAGTTTATATTTCTAATAGAAGCACAAAGAGGAGTTATACAGCACATGGCTATCCTGTGGCTGTGTATGCATTTAGGCTACTTCTCTGCTCAAGAAGATGCATTGTAGTTACAAGTTGTATGAGTTAATACAAGCGTAATTACCCATGGTTGCCACATTTGATCTGTGAAAATAAATAGGATTTGTCAGTATCTCCTCTCTTCCCTCTTCCTCCCCAAAGCAACACAGAACTGTTTACCAACCTCTTGCCCAGGGTTATTCAGAAATAGCAGCCTGCAACAGCAGAGGAGCAAGCCTGTAGAGTTCGGGTGGGGTGGTCTTTCCTGAGAGGCTGATTTGCTGAGCTGCTGCACACAGGAGTGAAGTTCAGAGAGTTTGCTCAGTATTGCCGTCTCCAGACACCCAGGCCCACGCTCTCTCAGTGGCATTCAAACAGATTTTAAAATATACTGCTTTATTACTCATGGTGATTTCTAGTTTGGGGAGGTTGATGTGTCTCACACTTGCTCAAGCTTTTTCTCTTCTAACTTCAGAGTTAGAAACTAAATTTTTTTATTCCTTTTAGGTTAAGATTTAGATTCACGTGGAAGCACTTGACTCTACAAGCTGCAGCTTCAACCAGCACAGGAGATTCATGATAAAATTGGCAGAATTGTACTGCTCTAAGCACTTTCGGAGACATATGCTGCTTTTTCTACTCCTGGAAGAAGTCCCACAGATGTCTCATGATTATTCACTCGAGTCATGGTTGCAGAATTGAGTTTTTGGTGGTTTGGATTCCCAGATTCCTCCACTGCATATTTACAGTGTTGAAAGTGCAAATCCTAATAGAAGACCTGATGGGTTTAAAACATGTTGGGATTTGGTAAAATATGTTCTTTATTTTCAATTTAAATTAAATTGCCTCTCGACTTACATCAGTATTGGTGAAAATGAGACATCTCCAAGGACAAAGAGACAAAAATAAACTGGCATGGCCCACTGCTGTTAAAAGTGCAGTGTCTGTTTTCCTTCCTGTGGTGGCTTTCACCAGTGATATTCTCGTGGTGATAGTCACTAGGTGGTGCTCTCCTACATCCTCTTCTCCATCCCTCTTCCCAGGGTGTGCCTGGCCTAGGCTCCCGAGTTTTCAGTTTATTTTGGAAAGAAAGTACTGGAGTTACAAAGCTGCACAGCGACATCCCTTATCCCTTTGGACTGGAGCGAATTTTTAGATTTAAAGTGCTCTAGGGAGGTGGGGTATTATTTTTTTGGCGGAGGTTCCTGAAATAAGAGATTGCCTGTGTGCCATTTATGACCATCTCTGCTCTCAGGTTAATGTAGTCTGTAAGAAACGTGGTAGCGCTAAGCCTATACTTACAAGTGGTTTAATTCTGTGCTGCAAGGATTTAATATCTAATGTATCAACAGAATAATAGCGCTTTTTTCCCCCCTCAGATGTGCTTTTACTGTTAAACAACCGAGTTATTTGTATATGCTGTACCATGAACAGATGTCAGGTAAACTGGGAAAATTTACAGGATTTTCTTTCTTTTGATTTGTCTTTTCAAAGTTACGTTTCAGATTCACTCCATACGGGGATTTTTTTTTATAGCAAAAGAAAATGGATTCTGTCTGCAACAGTCCTTTACAAAGTTCAAAATCTTAGCTGTGTCCTGACAAGAGAGATTTAAAGATTCGTTGAACACTGGAGATGATCTGAAAAAGCTAAACATTTTTTAACGCTTTCACTAAATTTTACATAAAGCTTCTGGAACATTTGAGTTACCTGATTCTAAATCACTTCAGTTTTCAGACAAGGAAAGTTGTTTTCTTTTTCCTCACTTGTGGTATTTTTACGAGAAGTGAGGACAAGATCAGGCAGATGGAAGGAAAAAAAAAACCAAAACTGTGATGGAATTGCAACATCAGAACCTTTAAAACTGCATTATTGGTTTGAAAAATGAAAGCATTAATTGTGTGGCTTCTGTGTCTCAGTTTCAGGAAGATTTTAAAATGCCATTTTAGTTTTTAGAAATACTGCATTTATTCAGAGGTCTGAGAACGAAAAATATTGATAAGCTCTAATAAGCGCTTTCATATGGAATCTATTTTCAGCCACATACCAGAAAATGTCTTTGTTATTTTTTTGAATGAGACCCTAATCTTGGACTGACTTTTCATTTATCAAAGTCTTTTAAGACTGCTATTGTGTTTCCAGTCAGATCCTTTCCACTCACTTCTTTTTTCCTATGTCAGCCTCTTACAAACTCACCACAGGGCAAAGTTCACAGTTATTTTCCACAGGCACAAGGATTTCCCCTCTCAGGGGTGCACTTGGGCTTTATGGAGTCGAAGCCAAGCACAAATTAATGCCAGCTCTAATCGCCTGTGATAAAGTTTCTTGTGGTGTATTATATTTAACAGCAAAACCTACAATTTGTGATTTAACTTGTTAGCAATTCAAAGGTCTTTGTCTCTTATGCTGTTTAGTCAGATGAAATGGCTTAAGGTTTTTTTGCATCATCAGCATTGGCATTTGTCTCAGTGTTTGTACTAAGCTTCCCACTTCAACAATAATTTAATAATGTTAAAGTACTGCTTTCTAGGAAAAAAAAAAAAAAAAAAAAAAAAAAAAGGTTCTGGTATCTGCAGTTCAGAAGTTGGAAAACTTGAGTGCAGTGTGCCAAAAAAAAACCCCGAAGAAAAGTAATGGTCTCATTTTGAAATGTCATGATTTTTCTGGGGTTTTCTTTTTGGGATTAACGATATTGTAGCATTTCAATTCTCTGAAATGTATCTATTTTAACTGTTCCAGGCTGCTCAAGTTGATTTCCCTGGATTTTATAGGAAAGAAGCAGCTGAAATTCTATCAAGAGATTAAAAAAACCACAGAACCTGTTTGTTCTCTCTTGATTCACTGTTACAGATTTCATGACTCTTGGTAGCAACAAGGATTTGCATTCATATCCCTGAGCGAAATTTCCACCTCCCCATCCTTCTGCAGCCAGGATGTGCCAGTTGGCAGCGTGGCTGCCATCTCCCAGCCTCTTGCAGCTGAGTGGAGCTTTTAATTGGTCCTGGAAAAGTGTTTTGCAATCCCTTCAAATGAGAGGCTGATGTTCAGACCGTAGTTCCTCTTATCAAACGTGCTTTTTGTATTTCTCACTGGACATCCGTTGCCTTCATCTGGAGCTGAGGAGACCATCAGTTGTTTGCCTGTGCCATTATAACACAGGAGAGAGAGCTGAGGATGCACAGATCAAAAATAAGAGAGACAAAGTTACTCTGGTTAACAGTACCATGGGCTCAAATTGGTCAATAATGTTTTACCAGGTACCAGTGTAAAAGTTCAATCACTTGGGTTGTTCAGGTAACCTACTCTGCTTATTAGAAGCCACTAAACATCTGCATCAGAAAATGAAAGTGCAGGCAAGAAATCTGGGGATTTTGAGCAAGTTTATTTTTAAAGACTCAGCCTTGTCAAAGTCAGTTGTCTGCAAAAGCATCATCAAAGTACTGACACAAATCAGCTGGGGCTCCAGAGTCCAGGCTGACAACAGCACAGGCTTGGCAATGGCAACCATCCAGCCCAGCGCCTCATTTTGCTTTTCCTTCCGACACTGAGATGTGACCTTTGGCTGATTCCTTTCCCATCTCTCCCTGCTCTACTCTCCTCCTAGCATTTGATTGCTTTGTCTTTTTAGAGTTGAGCTCCTGGGCAGGGTGAGGCTGTAAGCTCCTTCTTAGGTGTTAGCAAAGTACACAGCACAACAGGGGCGATCTCAGTTAAGATATCTAGGCTCTACTGCACTAGCAGTAATTGTTACTATTAATAACAAAAACAACTAGTCACAATGGAGTGTGGAAAGGGGAATAGCTTGGCATTATTAATGTCAAGTTTAAAGAGCAAAAGCTGTTTTTGTGTTATTACCTGTCATCCTCTAGAGAGCTGTAAGCATCTCCCTGAATAGAGATCCAGTTTCTGCCCTTACCCTACATAAACTTACCCATTTCAAAATAAGATTTACTGTCATTAGAGCAAATTTGCATGAAGTCAAGAGATTTTGTCCAAGGAATTCAGATTGTCTTCACTTATTTTTGTAAGCACATGGCATCAGAAGGATCAAAACTTACCCACACCAGTCTTTCTTCCCAGCTACCTCAGGTCTGACTTGTATCGCCAACCCTTTTGCCTATGATGCTTTCCTTTGTACTAAGTGGCAAGCATCCTTTGAACCTGTTAGCATCCTTTGGTGTATTTTATACTCCTTGCTCTGTCCCATCCAGTCACAAAGGGTAACTGTGTGGTCTGGTTGCTATCTGGGAACCTAGTCAAGTCTTCTCATATTCTCTAGATTGCTCATAGATTAATAATCCTTTCTGGTGTTTCTGTGGGTTAATTATTGTAATTCACCAATGGACTAGTAAATGTGACTAGCATTTGGGTTTACACGTTCTTCTTCCTTTTCTACAACATTTTTCTTTCCTGATGTTTTGTATGAAGGTGCCTACTTCCATGATAGATTGCATCTGGAAATCCAGAAATACTGATTTAGGCTTGTACTTTAGAAATCTCTTTGCACTTTGAAATTTCTGCGTTTCAAGAAAAGGAAGACAATCCCCTCCAATACAGAACTGCTTTGATTTCTTTGGTAGTCTTTTAGTATCTCAATCAGTGTTTTGTTTCCTGGTAGGTAAAACTGCTCTATAGATGTATCTCTAAAATCCTTTGGGGTACTTCCTAAAAGAACATGGAGTCAGTGTGGCTTGCAATTTAAGTGGTTTGTTGGATAGCCCATGTGTAGTTCATTCTGCTTGACAAAAAGTAATCGTGTCTCATAAGCTACAGTTAGAATCTCCTTTTGTTTTTCCAGAGAAGGATCTGAACCCTGACCCCACTACTGCTTTGAAGGCTTCCCTGATAGACAAAGATGAAGCTTGAGGTATCAAAATGTCCTGGGAGGGATGTGGCCCTGAAGAGAACAAGGACCAAGTCAAGCAGGCTTATTGCACAGGGCTAGAGATGAGAAGGGATGCGACTCTGCATGGAAGTGTGGCTGCTCTCTAACCCTTGTAATTGGAAAATGTACCTAAAAACTGGAAAGAATCAAGAGGACCGTGCCGAGCAGCATATGATTTCCCAGTGTCTTTGAGGGGGATAAAGGAACATGTTTTAATGGGGAAAAAGGGTTTTCTCTTTGGAAATTGGTGCCTATGTGGATCTTGGATCTAAAAGAGGCTGAGCTGGAGATTTACCCTATGGTATTTTGAGAGATGAGAGAGACAGTGGCCTTGATAAAGAGTAAAGAAACAAGACTTACTCTGATTCTCAAGGAAAATGCTTCCAGCAGCAGAAATAGAAAGTATAGAAAAGCAAATTAGAGAATGTGGTTTAAGAGAGGGTTAATTCAGATCATATAGCAGATAAGAGTGTCCCCAAAGTACAAAATACTCCTTTAGGAACATCCCCACAGAAAAAGGAAGTGTTGGTTGCCTTAACTAAATTAAGTTAATCTTCAGGACACGACACCTCTGTGGACATTTAACCTTTTTGATGTAGCACCTCTGTAACTCCACTCTCATGTTGCATAGGTGTGTTTCAGGCATAAAAGTTGAAGACACAAACATTTAATATTTAGTGAAGTGTAGGCTGTATGAAAGATGCTAAAAACAACCCTGGGATTTTTTTCTTTTTTTTTCCCCCACAGGGCCAGAATGTGAGAGATGATGTCAGGTGTAAAGAAAAACTCTGAAATTTGCCATGAGAGATTTAAAGTGAAATGTTTCCTTCTGAACCCAAAAGAAAGACAGAGAAATGATAACAGCTGATTTCTTGTTGTAGATCAGCTGTCAGATTGAGCAAATAGTACTTAATGATATCCAAAACATAGATTCTCCAGATCAATCTGCACTACCCTTGGAAAACTGAAAAAAAATAAATAATTTGGAGTAATTGAGTACTTGAGAGGTGACAAAATACAAGATAAAAGAAAACTCTCAGAGATATCTAGTACAGAACGATTGTTTTGCCTTTTCTCCGATCATTTTCCTTCCACTCTCCTGCTTCTTTCTTTCATATTTTCTAATATGCATGCCAAGAACTGCATTTCCAGTGAGCCAATTCAGACAGTTTGAGCAGACATTTAAAGGAGCAGCCTTTGGTAAATGAAGTAGGATCATAAGTAGAACTAGAAATTAGTGGTGCAGGCTGAACATCCTTTTATAACTGCAAGGCTTTACTTATTCAGTCCCACAGATGTATCATGGCAACAGGGATGTGACATATTGCTTATTTAGGGGGATGTGCCAGAAACTGTGAAGTGCAGATCAAGTTGTGTGAAAGAAAATCAGACCAATTAGAATCTTGTCTAATGTTTGTGATTAACTTAAAATTCAGTCTCTTATTTCTAGAAAGGAGTATCTGAGGAAATGGAAGCACTTGGATACAAAACTACTTGGAATTCACTCTGATAAGAGTGATTTTTGACTGAGCTTTATTTCCAGCTAAATTTTAAAGCAAGGTGCCAGACAAAACAAACCTATATAAACTGAAAAGAAAGAGGAAGATCCTACTGGTTTCTGATAGCTATATATTGCACCAGTCAGTTTAGTTAATACACTATGTTAGCATCTTATTCTTTAATGTGAGTAGCAGCAAAACTTCTGTACAACTAGAATTGGTTTAAAGGTCAAAATCGACTTATTAAAACCCACTCAGAATGTGAGAACCCATTCCTAAGAAGAGTTTGACTACATATAACAGGTGAAGATGTGTTGCAATATGCATTTTTTCTGATTTTTTAATGTATAAAGTACATCTTTCATATAGCCAGCATAAACTCAAACATGAAATACACATAATAGGCTGATAAAAAAGCAGAACATCTTCCATAACCCTGCCAGTTCTTATATGTTTCATCTACTTACGCTTCTCTCAATACATCTTTTTGCCTGGGGAGAACCTTAGGATTGATAACGTACCAAGACAGCAAAAAATCTCACTCCTTGCCACACTAAGGTGAAAATTTCACCTACAAGGATCATCTCCTAACGCATCCCTGTCTGTGTTTATTTTAGTCTAATGTGCTCAGATTTTATATATTTTTAGGTTGTCTTCATCATCATAGTATTTAAGCATTACCTCCTACAGCCCACATATGGAAAGAAATGTGCTTGTATGTGGCTGGTAGACATTCAGGAACAAATGGGAGTTGAAGAAGAATAAGCCTGAATGGCTAGCGACATCTTTAACATTTGTAAGTATTTGCTTCATATGCGTCATATTCTGATCTTGCATCAGTAGGGTCTACACCTTAAGTCTGAGTGCTGCTGAATGATAAATGAGGAGCAAAATGCACACATTTTCAGTTCCCTTAAAGCTACGGAAACTTGTAGCTGACCTTACATGCTGTCATGGCATGGCTGGGAGAAGAGTGAGGAAAGAAGAAGGGCAGATTACGTGTTATAAACCCTGTTCACTTATGTACTTAATAGAGTAACCACAAGGAGCATCTGTGGTTTGGCTACAGAAATGTCTGTGAAACAGCTATGAGGATGTTCAGCAGCAGGGGTGGGACTCTGCTCAGTCCCAGTCGCAGAATGGGCTATATGGAAAAGTTGGGACCAGTTAGGATGAGGGGGAGTGGTGTAAAATACAAATTCATAGGAACTTCCGTCGTTCATGAAATAACTTTTAGGCCTTGCAAGTTGTTGCCATGCAAATGCTGGAGTGAATCTATCCCACGTTTTTAGTAGGCTGCACAGGCTATGGAAGAAGCAGCCCCATCCAGTCCTTTGCTTAACAAAACCTGAAAAAAAGATGATGTTGGGCTCTATAATGCCATGCTGACAAGTGATATAATATTCTTATTCGTCTTTTAATCTTCTCGTTTCAGGTGTCTAATTTGGTGCTTCCCCTATTAACTTTCTCATTTCTTTCTGTGCAGTACATCAGAGGCCACCATACATCTTGTCATAATATTTCCAGTTTATAAGACAGCAGAGGAAGCAGAAAGTAACTACAAGATAGTGCTGAATCTTTCATCTTCAATTCTAAATCCTGTAATTTTTTTAAAGTACACATTCTCTTTCTTGCCACCAGAAAAAAAAGAATTTAGTTGAATGTCAAACAGGGCTTTAATGAATCCCACAAGATAATCATAGCAGTAGCTGTCCAAGTTAGTTTCTCTAATAATTCTGTATGATCTTTGCTTAAGTTTTTAAGTGCTAACTAGACAGTCTGCCTTTTTCTTCCTCTTGCACAGTCTTTTGAAAACAGGGATGTTAATTTAGTAGTTAAGGCCTTTTTAGTGCTTCACCGTAGGCTCAGATTGTGATACCAAATAGTGAGCTCCTCGAGTGGGCCAACTGAAATGAAGCATGTAACTTTGAGGAGTGATGCACTTGAGCAGCCAATATTGCAATCATGATATTGTTGATATAAATATTTAGAAATGTCTTGAAAAAATGTTAGTTATGATAGAACAAAGGTTGGCACCTCTAGAATGGTGGTTACTAAATAATCTTACTCTTTTACTGATTCGGTTCATCAGAGTGTCTTAGGGCTTCATTACCTTCCTCTGTGGAAGCACTGAGCAGTGTTTTTCCTGCACTCTGACCTTTAAAGGGCTCTCATACAATGAAGGGCAAATGACAGTAAACTGAAGTTTTGTTGACTTGTGTTCTAACAGCTGTCTGCTCTGTGCATCACTAGCAGACGCTTATGCCTTCCTTTTGGGCTTAAAAGAAGTCTGAGGGTATTATAAATTTGAATTGCTTCATTTACACATATATATCAGTCCCAATATGAGGATGTGCAGCCAACATGCAAGGCAGTTCCTTCCCCAGCCCAACATCTCTGGTTCCCAAGAGACAGCTCTTAACACCAGAATTGATTTAACAAGAGGCAAGGCAGACAGCCAATTTTCAGGCTGTTCACATTGCCTCCTCCTCTGAGCCTGCCAAGGTACAAAGTCCTTGCATAACCCGAAGACAGAACAGCAAGATAACAGGTCTCCCTAAGAGATGAAAACCTGCTTGTGCAGTATGAAGGTAACATTAGGTTTTGTAGTGGTGCTGTGTGGTGATGCTTCCCGTACTGATATCCCTGCTCCTCTGTTAGCAGAAAAGGTAACTACAAAGCTTTAGAGCTTCACTGTTGACCAGCATTTCTGCAGTCGGGTTCTTACCCAGATTACATGTATCTGCAAAACAGGGACAGGAATCAGCTTTCTCATGGTACACTGATAGTGTTTTCATTTATCTTTAAAAAGTTTTCAGTGTGTTTAGTAACAGGCTTGTTTGCAACAATTTTCATTTCCAGCCTGATGAGTTACACAAATAGAGACATTTTTGCTTTGTGAACCTCCTTTTTCTTCCATCAATTACTTCAGCTTCATGCTGACATCTTGTAGGGCATCCCTCAAGAGTACTGTTTCACATGTTCTTTTCTCAGAAGAAGGATTTTTTTTTAGTAGCTCAGAGCTGACTGTCTCTAGTTCTAGCGCACTTTTCCCTTCAATTGTCTCAGATTTGCAAGTAAATGACACTAGTAACATAGGAAGGCTGCAGTCCCTTCCAGCCTGTACTCAGCACTGCCTACAGACTGATGGAAATTGGCACATTTGAAGCCCAGGCAGACAGTAGCTGTGTAATCCAGTGGCATTTCCTTCTAAAATATTCTGCACAGAAGAGGAGCTTGAAAGGAACATGAAATGAAGTAACAGTTTGGGGAGAAATCCAATTCCAACCCCAGAGGCAATCCTACACTAAGCAATAAATCTTGATTCTACCTACAGAAAGAGTAAGACAGCCCTTACTTGCTAGCTCTGTCTCCACAGCCAGGCAAGCGCCCACAGACCTGCTGCCCTCACGACTACATCAGGGACCTATTTCACCATGCTTCACTTCCCTTTCAGTATATGATCCAGATTCTTTTCCATGGAAACCAGGACACTGTTGAAGGAGGAGGATGGGAGAGGCGCTGTGTACCTTACTTCAACCTAACGTGGCTTTAGAACAGGAGTAGAAAACAACACCAGAGCCAGACACAGC
This sequence comes from Urocolius indicus, assembly GCA_013401255.1. Taxonomy (NCBI): domain Eukaryota; kingdom Metazoa; phylum Chordata; class Aves; order Coliiformes; family Coliidae; genus Urocolius; species Urocolius indicus. The sequence goes on along the minus strand of WBNH01011659.1, from coordinate 124,004 downwards.
TCTTTGGTTTGTTTGTTTGTTTTTTTAGCTTGCTAGGTATCCAATAGATTCAGGCAGTCAGACAGTGCCCGATGTGAAAAACAAGCTCAAAAAAATCTGGAAGCACTCAATTCATACAGATAAGTAGCTACTGAACTGGGTGGGGGGGTTGAGGCTGGGCGGAAATTGAGACTTAAAACTAGTCTCTGTTGCGAAGTCACAGACAGTTACACAGCTTCAAGGTAGCAATGGTTCCCATCTAATTCCAGCACAATCTCTCACTCAGCTTTGAAAGAGGCAGAGTGAACAAGTCATTCAGCGGTAGAAAACATTGGAATCTATTGTGCTGGCATGTCAGTACTGGAAGGATGATTTCTTCATGATTTCATTCCTGAGATCTCAGTGGGTTTTTTTTTTTTTTTTTTTTTTTTGGAGTACTCCTTTTCAGTAAGAATAGGTCTGCTTCTAGATTTCCCATTAAAACAATGTTTGTGATTAAAAAAATGCAGTTTCTGCCACATAAACATATAACACACTAATAACTCTTCATTAGGAGACATAAAAAAGTGGCTTGCTTTTAGGGTTGCCTAACCTAAGTTTACTGCCCTCCAGTGTGTTGAGCTAACTCAAAATGTTGAAGGCTGAGTTGCTTTTCTGCAAGGTCAGCAGGCAACTTCCCCCACTACCCTCCAGCTACTGGTCCAACAGCAAAATGTGCTCTTCTAGCTGGGCTAGGGCAAGGAGACTACTGTAGGCAGCACATGGCAGTGATATTTTAGCAGACAAGTCCAGTGCAGCAGGCCAGACCAGAGAGGAGACACAGAAACCAAAGCTGTGCCTCTCCAGGGACACGGTTTCTCTGTACAGAAAGATGTAATTTAACTTTGAGCTGTCTTAAAATAAAAGGCTGAAGGATTTTTCTCTCCCACCTTCCTTTACGTCACATGGGTATTCTCTTTACCAGTATCTTTAGGCTTTCAGTTCCTCTACCCAGCTACAGTCTGTTCTGCTACTGGGAAATCTTGTGGAAAGGAACTGTAAATGGAAAATACATCCCCTTGTTTCTCTCCACTTCTTTCCCCACACACTTCGGTTTAAAAAAAATATAGTGCACATCTTATATCTCCTTTTCTTTAAGTCCAGATTGCTTCCCTTAGTGCTTTTTTTCTAGTGATTTCATCTACACTTTTTTATTCAAGAAGAAATAAACCACTTCACATTTAAAAGCCACAAATTGTTGCTTCCATTTTATCAAACAGGCTGGGTTCCTTCCAGGTTTAGAAATACACTGCCAAGTTTTGTCAAACATTACCTTCCTTTAACAAGAAATAGTCCTACTGCTTGGATTAAAGAGAAAGAGGAAAAGCAACCATTCAAATGCCTTCTATAAGTGGGAAGGTTCTGTATTTTCTTGAGTGCTGACATGGGGAAGGAGGAATATGGAAAGAGAATAAAAAATAAAAAACCAGAAATACCTAGCTGGGGGCCAATCTGAGTTTATAATTGGCATCAGATTCTGCCAGTCTTACTTGTGTAGTGCAATCCCTATTGATTTCTGGAGGTTCCTCACAGGATAAGCTAATATTTAACATAAACAGTCATAGAATGGTTTAGGTTGGAACTAAATCCCCTCCAAAGGCAGGAATGCCTTCCACCTAGACCAGGCTGCTCAAAGCTCCATCCAGCCTGACCTTGACTATTTCCAGGGATGAGGCATCTACAGCCTCTCTGGGCAACCTGTGCCAGTGCCTCACCACCTCCAGAGAAAAATTTCCTCCTTGTATCTAATCTAAGTTTACCCTTTCCAATTTAGAGCTATTACCTCTTGTCCCATCACTTATATGTCCTTGTAAAAGCCCCTCTCTGACCTCTTGTAGGCCCCTTTAGGTACTAAAGGGGCTATGAAAGGTACTAAAGATCTAGAGTTAGGAAGGCTGCAATTAAGGTCTCCCCAGAGCCTTCTCCCCTCTGGGCTGAACAACCTCAACTCTTTCAGCCTGTCTGCATAGGAGAGGTGCCCCAGCTGTCTGATCATCTTCATGGCCCTCCTCTGGACTCACTCCAACAGATTCATGTCCTTACATCACGAAACACAGAGCTGAATGCAGTGCTGTAGGTGGGGTTTCATGAGGGCAGAGTAGAGGGAGACAATCACCACCCTTGACCTGCTAGCCACTCTTCTTTTGGTGCAGCCCATGATACGGTTGGTTTTCTAGGCTGCAAGTGCACATTGCTGGCTCACATTCAGATTTTCCTTCACCAGCACCCCCAAGTCCTTCTCCACAGGGCTGCTCTCAATTCAATCATCACCCTGCCTATATTTGTGCTTGGGATTGCCCTTACTCACATGCAGAACCCTGCACTTGGCCTTGTTGAACTTCATGGGGTTCATATAGAGCCACTTCTCAAGCCTGTCAAGGTCTCTCTGTATGTTACTGAATTGGGGTTATTGAATCTTATCCTCGAGATGTAGAGGTTAGCTGTTATCACTTCAACTGTTGTAGTCCTGACTGGCAAGCCTGATTGAGTCAAGGTTCATTAACTGATTCCTCAGAGGGAAGTTGTTGTGGAGGAGCATGCTCTTTACCATTTATACTCATTCTAATATGATGTATTCCAACTCCCCGTCCGTTATGTCTTACAGGGAGCAGTATGGTGAAGGAGGATGACAAGTCTTTGTGAAATTATCTCAAATTCTGACAGATATTATTAGTTTAAGTTGTGTAGCAATGCAAGATCAGATATGGAGTGAAAGGCAATAATGTACACATTTTTTAAATTCCAGACTATTTTCTGGGCTTGTGTGATACAAAACTCCATCATTACTGGGCAGCTTACTCACTTTTCGTGTCAACCTTGATGCCTATCCCACTACAATGTGTGGGAAAGAAAAGTTGATTTGAATTCTGCCATAGTATTATGCATCTTAATAACACTGGAGTGATTGGCTCAGAGTCCAGATTCTGGGGATGGATCCAGTCTTGCTGCCAGGAGGCAATGTTGCAGAGAGGGGCTACAGCTGTGGTGTCTGGAGGGACCTGGTCACTATGTCTAAGGATGATAATTTGATCACATTTTCCTCTGTTCTCTAACATAGTCTGTCCTTAAAAATTCTGCTTTTAAAAATTGTAATGCATATTGTCTATCTGAAAGATTAATCACAAGGAGGTACTTGAGGGGGAAAGGCTTTTTGGGAGAAGTTCCACATGTCAACTAATCATTCTGAATGTCAGTTTCCAGTTTGGTCCCTTACCTTTTGGAAGTGACATTTAGTCTGACATGTGCCAGCTGCACAACCTACCTAGCCCTGCAAAGTGCAAATATTAGCATAAATGCATATTAAGATACTGTGTTAGCTCTGTAACCGAAATAGTGAGTGTTCCAGCAGAGGCAGCAAATAGCATTGCTTTACCCTGACTTGAGGACTTGGCTCGTTAGCACTCCTTTATACACTTTTCAGAGGAGCTGCAAACTAGATAAAGGCTTTTCCTGGAACATGTAATTGTGTGTGTAAGCTGACTAGTAGTAAAGTTGAGGAAGCTTTCTCATAAATGGTTCTGCTGGATAGCTCATTCCTCAGCTAAGAGCTACTTTAGTTCGATCCTCTATCCTAGGCCTGCCCCTCAGGTTCATCTTCCTTCTCAGCTGTCTTATCTGAGTGTATTTTGAAGAACAGCACTGACAATTCAGGATATCTGTGTGTCTGACCAGCCTGTGTTTTGAGGGAGGTCCTGGAGCAGATGCATCCATGCTGTGCTGAGTGGAGGCCCCAGCATCAGCCCTGCACCTCGCTTCAAAAAGTGGCATGAGTTTGTGTGGAGCCACTTTTTTTGTTTGTAAACAGCTTACTGGGACAGCTGCAGGGCTGTCCCAGTAAGCAGTTCTTGAAACATCCCCCAGCTCTGAGGTGGACCCACCTCCAGCCCAGCCAGGCCAATCTGGTGCCTCTGCCATCACTATTTAAGACAGGAAATCTGCACTAGAAGAGGAGATGGAAGAGAGGTACAAGATGGAGGGGACCACGTGGGCCTCACAAGTCAGAGAAGGAGGAAGGAAAGAAGAAAGGAGGAGTGCTGGACCTGAGAGTCCTCTGCAACCTGTGGCAAGAACGCAGGCTGGGTTCCCTGTGTTCTTGCCGCAGGTTCCCAAGAACCCCCCTACAACCCATGGGGGGCAATGGCAGGACTGAGAGCCACCAGCAGCTCCAGGTGAGGATGCCTGGATGGGCAGGAGACTGTGTGAGGAGGCGGCCATGGTGCAGGCCGTGCTGGAGAGCCTGCAGGCTGCAGAGCAGACCTGCATGAGAGGCAGAGAGGAGCTGCAGCACTCAGAATGAATGCACACTGGAACAAGTCTTGAGGAGGGAAAAGCAGCAGGAGCCATCAGGAAAAGACAAACTGAAACCCCCATTCCTTGCCCCTCTGAACCATTCAGTGAAGGGAAAGGTAAAGACACTGGGATCACAGCTCTGAGCCTGGGAAGAGGAGAAGGATGGGGGAGAAGGTGGTCTTAAAGGGCTGGTTGTGCTCTTCATTCTGTTTATTATGTTTTAGGGTTTATGTTTTTGGTTGGTGGTGGATTAAACTAATTTCTATTTTCCTTCCCAAGTTGAGTAGTCTTGTCTGCTTTGCCTGGGACCATAAGTAGCAATTGAGCCCTCCCTGTCCTTAGGCAGGGATTAGTACTTATGGCTAATCATTGTTCCTAGATGGACCTAAACCATGACAAAAAGTCACTCCAATACCTTCTGAAAAGCTCTGGTGTTACTGCATGAATGCAAAGCAATGGCAACGGATATGATATATCACCGCTGCTTCCAGAAAACGGCTTCCTGCCCAGAGGTGAGATACATACTCTGTGCCCACAGTGCACTGTACTAAGAGCAATGTGCTGAGCGCCCCATATGCTGTTGTTGCCCCAGCAGCTCCTGAGTGGCTTCTACAGCACTGCTGACGGTATGATTCCAGTGACTTTGTTTACAGTGTAATTTGATTGCGGTTTTCTTGGGTGTTTTTTGTCTCCTTAGTAAGTATGCTGTGAGTGCATCTGCAAGCATTCATACGTTGAGATAAAATTGCTAGTGGTGCTCATCTCCCCCTGTGCTACTGATGCTGTCTCCAGTAAATGCTTGTGTGCCTGCATGCCCATGTAGAGACACAGATGCATGCGCACAGCACCTGATTCTCCTTCTTAAGTATTTTTAGCCCAATTCCCTGAGTTGTTCTGCTTCCTGCTGATGAATGGAAAACTGTAGTAGTGCTGTTTCATTTCACTAGCCTCTCAAGTGTAGAAATCATGGTAAATTTGAGAACAAGTGAGATCAGATTGATAGTTACACCTTTTTCTTTAATTAGCCAACCACGGGATATGTGGAGACAAGGGAGGGGAGTAAGATTTCACCATGGTGAGGGTGCTGAAGGTTCTTTCTTGTCTGTCCTTTCTTATCCGTCTGTTCTCACTGAAAGCTAACCCTTTTGTGGTGTGTGTTTTATTTACAACTGCCCTGACTATGCAACATCAATGGTTTCCCTGACCTTGGCTCAATGATTATGCAACAGAGCATTGTAAATTATCTTGTCACCAGAATCTCCATTTAGGCAAGTATAATCACTTCCTTGTAAGAACCCAGGCCTGGCATACAGAAACAAAAATTCTACTGCATAATAATGAATGCAGTGAACTATTAGGGACAGAAAAGAACCTCTGCCATATGGAAAACTACTCCATATGGGTGCTTGGAACCTGAATGCCATCAATTTGTGCAAAGTGCATAGCAATCTTTGGCAAAAAGGTGATAAAGTGCAAAACATTCTTTTTAGCTGCATTATGAAATGCAGCAAGCATTTCCTTTATTTAATGCAGCACTGAGTCTCTCTGTGCCTTGCTGCAGTGACACTTGGCAGTCCTGTGATCGCTACTTGGCAATGCTTCTGCAGGCTCCATATTGCAGGGAGAGTTCTTTGCTTTATTGGCTCTCTGATCAATGTGACTTGCTGTCTAGTTTTTCTACACCCATGGTAATAAAGCATGTAGTGCTGAGTCTTTCCAATGCATCAGAGGGGTTAAGTGAAGCAATTGCATCCTGCTTGCTACAAGCAAATTGTGTCACGGAGATGAGGAATCTAATGTCTGTGTGTCTGCAGCTGTGTATGTAAACACATGTGCACTCTGGTTCCTGCAAGGATATATATCCTCTCTTGGCTTTGCTAGCTGGGCTGCAGGACATGTGTAAGGAATTGGCTATGATAGGGGTGGTTGTGTCCAGCGAGCTAGAATTAATTTAAGATGTAGGATATTTGCTAGGGTCAAATCTGTTCTCATGTTTGTTTCACTTCATCTGAGAATTACACTTTCTTCTTTCTCAGAATGATGGAAAATGTCCCTCCTACAAAAAAACCCTTCAGTATGTCTCTAGATCACCTCATCAGCAACTTGCCATTTCTCTCTCCAAAATCTTGACTGTAAAACCTTGGGCTGCTAAATTATTATTACTGTATACGAGGGAATCACACTATCTTGTTCTTGCTCCAAAGATTTTACAATTAGTCCTCAAGCACAGTACTTTCTCCTCTCCCTCTCCATAGTAACAGGGGAACTGTTATTTTGGTACATTTGTTAGGAATGTAGTTAGTATTCACTGAATAGACTCAGAAAGCAATATTTCACAGAGAAAATTATGAATATGTATTTAGTTGAATAAGCTGTTGATTTTACATGAATTCTGCACACTGTTTCTTAGGCAAATATGCTAATGACTGATGTGCGAAAATTGACTTTATTTTGGGCTTGTCAGACTAACTAACATAGTGATCCAAATCCAGAAAATTATTTCCTTACACCTAAAGAACCACAACAATTATAGGAATATTCTAGGGAAGTCAATTACTAATACATCAAGCCCTTCTCTATGGATGTGGTGACTCTGTAGGAATATTTTCAAACAAAATTTACTTTGCAGTTGTCTCTTGGCACTGGTATTCAATCAAGTCTTCGTAGCTCAGTTAGCTGTACCTGGAAATCAGTTTAATTAGAATCCTTTTATGTCTCTGTGAGAAACACTGTGGACAACGCTACGGGCGATGATGCCAATGGGCAGTGATGTTGGGCACTGGGCAGGGAAATGAGCAGTGCCTGTGGGTAATGGCTATCTCAGCAGGCAATGGGGAGCAGAGAATGTCCTTACCTGAACTTTTGACAGTTAAGCCCTACTGGCTTTTGGCAGTCTGCAGTAGCATCCTGGGTACTGAGCTGGATACATGAAGACTGATTAGGAGAATGGCAAAATGAATGAAAAATTGGATGGACCACAGGGCTCAAGGAATAGTGTGCAGCAGGTGAAAGTTGAACTAGGGAGTGGCTGCTAGTGGTTACTAGTGGTGTTACTCAGAGACCTCTACTGCATCTGATACTATTTGATGGCTTCATTAAACCTGGACAAGGGAGTAGAACGGACCTCCACCAGGGTCACTGATGACCCAGAACTGGAGGAAGAGTGAATATAGTGAAGAGTGGAGCATTGAAGAGCAAGTTTCTCCAGTAGGCTGGAGAAATGGGTTTACAGAAACCTTTGCAAATGCAAAGCCCTGTACCTACCAAGGAATAGTGCTATGCAACAGCATGGTTTGGGGTCAAGCTGTCCAGAAAGCAGCTTTGAAGGGAAGACCCAATGGTCCTGGTAGATATAAAAGTTGAACTGTAGTCAGCAGTGTGGCCTTGTGGCCAAGAAGACCAGCAGCACATTGACTTTATTAGCAAGAGTGCAGCAGCAGCTCAGGGGAAGTGATAACTCCTCTCTACTCAGCACAGGCATAGTTAGGGTTCTGGACAACTTTGGGCACCCTACTACAAGGAAGACATGAACATTTTTACTGTGAGGGTGGTGATGTTGGTGAAGGTGCATATGTTGCATCTGTCCCATCCCTGGAAGTGTTCAAGGCCAGGACGGATGGGGCTTTGAACACCCTGATGTAGTGGAAGATGTCCCTGCACGTGGCAGGGTGAGTGGAACTAGATGATCTTTAAGGTCCCTTCCAACTCAAAGCATTCTGATGATTCAATGATTCTATACTGGAGCAAGTTCAGTAGCAGCTACCAAGATCCTCAGAGAGCTGGAGCATTCGATGCACACAAGGACAAGTAGAGAAGCCTCAGTGTTCATCCTGGAGTAGAGGTGGCTGGGGGAGTATCTTATTAGTTATAGTGGTTATAGAGAAGATGAAGCTAGACTCCTCTTGGCAGTGCATAGCAAAGGGCAAGGGACCGTGAATACCAGCTGCAGCAAGATAAATCCCAATTAGATATATGGAGATGAGCTTCATGGTGAAGATGATCAAGCACTAGAACAGATGCTCAGAGAGGCTGTAGACCATGCTTGAATAAATGTAAAACCTACCTGGGTAAGGCTCTGAGTAACCTCATCTCACTTCAAAGGTGACCCTATTTTGAGCAAGTTGTATGGACCAGAGACATTAAAGCTCCCTTCACACTTATTTTATGAGTTTATGGTGAACACTCGTAGTGCATTTTGCACTTGGAAAAGCAGTCCTTTTATCTGTATTTTGGATGTCACAGTAAATTACACCAGAAAGGCATCCAAAGAATGGGAGTTTTGCCAAAGAAATGAGTGCTGAGACTAATTTGTATCCTGACAGTCTGGCTATGAATTTATAATTGTATCACTCTAAAAACTGACTGATTCCATACCTACAGATCTCTGTAGCTGAACATTAATGAGCTGTTTCCAGGGATGAAAATCTCCTTGTGCTTTAATCTACAAGTTGCACTGGATGTAACCTCTGCCCTTCCCTGGCCTCACACACCTGCTGGCTCTGTGCTTTCAGCCTGCCTGACAGCACTGAGTGGTCCATGTGACCCCACATATGTATAAAGGCACAGGGCTGTCACAGAGCCAAACATCCAACCAAAGTGTCTCACACGTCGTTTGCATATGGACAAGTATGCAGGGAAGTTCCAAGCTGACCTGAGTTTGAGTCAATGAGAAATGTGCCATTGACATCAATGACAGCAAGATTTCATAGCTCTCCTCCCTTAAACACGTACATACAAATCCTAAAGGTAATTCACAAGTTTAAAAGCAACATTTAATGCAAGAATGAGCTAAGTAAGCAGATTTACACAGAAATGCTAATTGTTCACAGCTTTGCTTTTTCTTTTTGAAATGTGAATGGGAGGCTGCTTGTGAATGGAATTTAATAGTTCATTCCTGATAATGGACCAGAAACAACCATTCTGATGTCAGTTTGTATATGGAGGGGTATGCTTTGCATTTTGCTTCCACATTTCAGTGGCAGTGAATCAATTCTTCTAAATCTTTGGGTGATGTACTCAACGAAGTATGCATAGAAAAGTCTTCCAAACTGTTTAAGAAGCTTTCTTAAGCCCCCAAAGAGTATTTTAATTTCTGCATGTATGGAAAATAAATGTATAAGAAGAATCAAACCTGGGGTAGCTACATGTCATAAGAGGTTTCAGCACTGCTCTACTAAAGTAACTGATTGAGTACAAGACGTGTTGCTTGCCATTTCCCAGAATAAAAAAAATGAGCTGTTGAGTCTTAATACACTATTCCAGTTATGGTTACAAAATACTGAATCAAGTCTTTCTTTCCCCCTTTTTTTTTTTTTTTTTTAAAAAGCACACTTGAAATTAGACAGTTCAACAGAATTAATAATGATTCCAGATGGGCCTGTATTTGGCTCTAAAAATTGTGTGAAACATTTTCAACTAGAATTTTGAATGATTTATAAAAGTCTTTGAAAGATTTTTCCTTAGTAAAGATGCCCTTTCAACCTCTACACATTTGGAGCTAACAAAGGAAGTGACACTCACCGAGTGAAAATCTTGGCAATGGTGAAAACCACACATATGTTCACAAGCACAAGTGCCTGAAACAGCACAATTAAAAGCCATAGCATAGCCAGGTTCTCAACACCCTCGTTGTGCTTATTTCCCTATTAATAAAAGAGAAAGAGTAGCAGTTCCTCACCTTGAAAAGGTACTGAAAAGAGGACATCTTTTGTGATTGTGGGGTAGACAGATGTTGTAGTACTGACACCTATACCAATATGTTGGCAATAAAAGCAACCTCTTTTTAGGTCTGGGAGAGACAAGACACTGGGCCAAAAAGAGAGAGGTCTGTGTTTGACAGCAACTATTCTAGTATCTAATGTTGGGCAGACTTGAGACTACTGGAAATAGCACAATGCAAACTTACAAGCTTTTATCCAAAAGCAAACATTATCTTCCTCCACTAATTGTTTCCCATTTGCCACGGCATCCCTGTTATAACCACAAAGTATTTGGTAGACATTTAGCTTTCTTAAATGCAAGTCATCAGCTGGTGTTAGGAAAAGAGTTAGCTTTGTGTGGTCAATCAACCTCTTTACTGGTCACCAATGATTCATGGATTATATTAAACGGAGGAACAAAGAAACAGATTACACACACCTTCATGTGTTACATTAGATCAATTATTAATAGGCAGCTGGTCATCCAGCTGCCTGGTACTCTGTTATGAACTTGTGAGAATGACAAACAGCAAAACAGAAGCTAATAGACTGCCCCAAACCACTTTTTTTACCAATTATGGTTTTAGCCTAGCATCAGTTAATGGAAATTACTGAATTTCATGTCCTGCTTCTTCTGTGATTTACAATCCATTCCTTGATCAAGACTTTAGGGAGGATGCCTTTGCAGGGGGAGTGGAAATGACAACATACGGCTTCTGTCTTATATTACATCCATTTGTAACCTGCAGATTGAGCTTCAGTTTTATTTTCCTAATAAGCCCAAGAGACTACCAGGTGCGGATAGCTCCCAAATGCCACAGAACCTTTCTCCTTGCCAAATTCCCCCCTTTTATTCCAATGTCTCTTTCCTTTATTCTGCCACTTTAATACTTTCTGTCTGCTTATGTGCACTGTCTTTGCACATACGACTGACCAATTGTTAATAATTCTGGGCCCAGGTTCATCAAGTCTGTTTGGAGATGATAGCTGCTCTGCAAACACTACTTCCTCTCACGTCAATGGCCCTGAGGCATATATCAGGCTCCTGAGTGCTCATCCTTTTAAATTAATAAGTAGCATTCTTATTTACCTGTTCTACAACATTAACAAATGGTTCCGCAAGCAAATAATCGGATTCCAAAACTTTCTAGAGCCATCATATGCTGAGAATCACTTGGCTTCATCATGCAAGTGTCACGATCTTTGTTATAATTTAAAAGCAGATGCAGCACAATTGGGAATTTCATTCATTAATTCTAATTACTGAAAATAGATGAGAGTGAGACTGTCATGTTTCATTGTTAATTCTATCTTAGTGTATAAGCAGTATATCTCTACCTTCTATTAGTTGTAAATTTAAGAAACATCAAAACAGCTTCCTTACACTTTCTGAATTTTCCAGGCTTTCAATTTCTTCCCCTTGGCTATTGCATGACTTTAGGAACAAAAAACCCAAAGCCCTCACAGCTTGTATGTTATATCTACAAGTGTACATGTACACTGTGGCAAGTTCTGACACCCTGCACTCTCCACAGCACTGCACTCTGCAGGTCATGCTCACTGCTATCCTCTGCCTTGAGAGCTGTGGCCACAGATACTGCTTCCCCTTCACCCTCACCATGAAGTCATTCTCTTTAAAAAGATTTACAAGGTTGCTCTGGTCCGTCTTGTTCTCGCTTGGTCTGTGCTCTGTTGCAAAAGAGATTGGTGATGAATCTGATAATGTATTTTTTTTCTTCTCTCTGCCTTCTTCACTAGCCTCTGTGAAGTATATCATGTTGTTCATAGCTTTGTAACTTTTCCATATGTTCAGTGTGTTCAGATGAATCTGACTTTCTAGTGTCTAAACCAAAACTCATCAACGTGGATGGAAAAATTCCTAATTCCCTCAGTTTCTGGGCCCCATAAACTTGGCTTGTTTCTCCAGAGCTTTGTGCCTTTTGTGTTATTATTTATAACTTTGTAAAGTTGGGGGAAAGTTTTTATAAATGTTGCCCAAATGGAACATCAGGGTTTCACATCCCTCCCCTCCCTTCTCCCGCATAGCTGTAAGCAGGCTAGAAAACCCAGAAAATTGTTTGTGTCAAATAATACTAATGATTTGGAGTTCATTTTGGGCTACGCAGGCACCAGCAACTCTGCCTAGGAAATGTAGAGAGAAAAGCCAAACCTCATAAACATTTCCTTTCAAGAAAAATAGGTTTTGAAACAATGTAAATAAAGACATTACCAAACCCATGTTTTTCTTCTAGGAAAGGACCATCTGGGATGGAGGTTTTTTCCATTTAGGAAATAAAGCAGCCTATGAAAAGCTATCAAAATCTATCAGAAGCAAAGCAATCTGGGCAAGAATAGAAACAACCAAATAAAAATTCACCTCTTTTTTTTTTTTTAGGATTGTGGGAGCTGCCTGTGAATTAATTTAAGTTTCAAAGGTCTCAATTAGTTTCAGTGGAGTTCTTTTACATGTTCCTGCAAAGCAGCAAGTGCAAATGCTAATGTTTATTTACAAAAATAACCCTAGATTGGAACGAACCACTGGAAAAAGACAACCTTTCTGTTCTCTCTTGGTAAGAGACACAACCTTCCTGCATCCTTCCTGGCCAAGCGTACGATAAAGGTTCAAGTTGAGACTTGAGTCCTGCAAGACCCTATGGCAGGCTGGATTGTTTTTTACTTACTGACAGGTGTGTTCTAGGGTTATAACACAAGTTTCAGGTGTGTGTATGCACAGTGTTCTTTCATTTTCCGGATATATCCTTTGCAACACTTTTTGGTCTTGAGCGAGAGGCTTTTAGCTCTTCTCTACTGACTGGGAAAGGAAAGGGCAGTTTCCAGCCTGTGACTTGGCTGTGGTCTCTTTCAAATCCTTGCTGCCACAACAGCAGGATCCCAGGGAGGAGAAATTAAAATGAGAGAAGCTCTATGTCTGATGCAAATGCTGGACCACTAAATGACTATGTGGACATGTGGGCATACACTGACAAGGTTGAAGGAAAAAATACAAGCCCAAACTGATTGTTTATTGATACAGTTTTTCTTCTTAAAAATGCAAATATGCAGCAGGACCACATGTATTTCTGATGTGCTGGAAAAAGGCGTTTGAATGAACTGGCAGGTTATACAACCCCCTACAAAGTGAAGCTCACTTCTGCTTTCCCAGTTGCCTAGGTGATTACCATGAGATAAGTACAGTTCTTCCTATGTCTAGTCCTAAATCTTTAAGACAAAGAGTTTTTTGACTTTGTGTTGCAAGATGTGAAAGTGTTTCAACAGCCAGATTTCACAAGAGCTAGGCTCTCCTCCTTTCTCTTTGCTTGTATCGAATTTCTGCTGTGAAGGTCACCTTATAGTCACCAGCTGAGCAACCTCCAAACTGTTTTAGGGCGGGAGGGGAGGAACTCTGTGTGGGGGAGACTGAGTTCAGCGAGGTGTGTGCCTACATGTGAAGCTCCCACTAGTTAAAAATACCAAGTCATATATAATTAATTACCTTTAGTGCTGTTACCACCCTGTAAGCATTAGAACAGCAAAAGATGGTTATCCGTGAGAAAGAGCAGATTGCTGAGCTTCGGATTGGAATACCAAGCTTTTACCTCTGGCCTCATCACCGAAGGATGCAACCCTGAGCAAATTGGCTCATTTCTAATTCCCTCACTATTTTTGCTCTCTGTCTCTATTTGGAGAATAAGTCCCTTGTGACAAGGTTCTTTCTCGTGCTGTGTTTGTATAGTGCACAACACAATAGGCTGCAATCTCTGTTGATGGCTCCCAAATACAGAACCTTAGGATGAGACTTCTGATACTGAAATCATTGTGTGTAATGGCTTCGGAAAACCTGGTTGTGCAGCATGGTTTCCTTTCTCCTTTCTGAGGACGTCAGGATGTTTGCAAGTGTGCATCAGGATAAGAAGGGAAACGCTGTTGCCTTTCTTTGACAGATTGGGGAAGAGATGTACAAAAATGTGGAATGACTTTCTCCCATTCATACATCAAACAAGCTTTTTCTTCTTCTTCTTCTTCACCAATTCAGTAATACAAAGAGACAAAACATTTTGAAAATACTAAAAATTCCATCAAGTCTTCAAGATTTTACTTCCCGCTTCCTCTCCTTCTTCCCAGGCTGGCAGAAGCTGCCACATCTGCAAGTTGTGCTTCCTTTGATGTCTTCACTGTCCTGCATGATTCTCTGCTGACATCTGTAAACTCTCTGGGGATTACTGGAGCTGATCTGAACCAGGCAAAAAAGGTCTCTTGTTTTCAGGGGCAGACAATGAACATGTATGTTATGCCTAATCCATTCTGAGGTTATAAACACCTGCATCCATGTAGTTCTGTTTACCCACAAATTAGGCTTTTTTTGGTGAGACTTAACTATCCACACATTGATAGTAATCTGATTTTAAAAATTATTATTTTTTTGCATGTTTCTAACTTGGAAGCAAAAGGAACATCATCACTGTTCATTTAACCTCACAGCTCCATGGAGGACACAAATTAGAGCAGTGCCTATTTTGAAAACAAGCTAAGTGTGGTAGGGATTATGACGCAATTTGTCTGACTCCCACAGAATACAGATGTAAGGCTGGAGGGGTGAAGCTGGAGGTGCTTGGGCTTGAGCAGCTCATCACCAAAGTGCTATCCAGGAGCCAAAACCATTCTCCTTTGGGCCAAGACCTTGTCATTTACCCTGCACAGCAGAGAGCTGCCTTTTCCATTTTGTGCATTGTGCCTGAATTTGGAGCTCCTTCAAAAAGGAAGGTTTTGGTTATGTTTTTGTTTTTGCTTTAAAATAGAAGCAGCAGCAGCAGTTATTTCGGCCATGTTTCCTGGGTTGTTTGTTTTTGATGTTTTCATCCGAAGCCAAATGGCAGGAAGCAAAGGCAGCCCCGGCTGCGGAGTGCGGTTTCCCAGGCTGTCAGGGACACCTAGTGGGTAGGGCAACGTGTGCCGGCAGAGGCAGGGAGAAACACGTTCTCTTGACTTCCCACCAAGGGCAACCTTTCATCTGAGTCGTGGGTGTGCCTAATTGATGCGCATGTTATCCTTAGGAATTAACGCAGAGTTGGGAGCAGTTTACAGCCAAACCTCCTTCAAGGAACAATGATTGTAACGTGAGAAGGTGAGCTGAGCAGCTTAACCTACTGTGAACGAGGAGCACTGCCAGCCTGGCTTTTGTGTGATTTATTCTTTTGAAGCTTGTTACAGTCATAATAACACCTACACTGGCTATATGTGAGAGCTGACTCGGTGGTGGCATGATTCATCTCTGTCTGCAGTTACGCATTTCATGGGAATATCGCGTTGGGGCCACTCTTACTGTATTGCAGACACCTACAAAATGAGGTTTACTTCTTCTCTTAGTGGGATGATTTTGGCAGAAAAAGCAGCAGGAAATTGAAAAATAAGAGGAAGGCAGTGTGACCACCCTCCCCTCCCCAAAAAAATCACCCCAGCAGGACTGTTCAGTGTCAAGGCTGGACACAAATCCATTCTGCCTCCTCATTGCTTGTGGCACAAGATGGGATTTACTGTAGGTCCTGTCCCTCAAGCTGTTTCCCAGATCAGCTCCTTGGTTGCCTTCCCGAAACACAGGTTTTTATGGGAAGAGGTTGTTGGCTAATTTCATGGGGCTATGGACAACTTTTTTCCTGGCTGCTTCCCAAGCACCTGTCTTAGAGGTCTGACATGCGGATGCTACATTCCAGATCGATGGTGTCCCTAAAATCCTCAAGTCATGCTGGAAACAGAGATGTTACATGTGAGAGGCTCATGCAGGGAAAAACAAACCCATTTATAAGCATGTGATTTTAATTAATTTCTTTATTTAAACATAAATACTTTTCCTCTGCAAACTACAAAATCTGAAGGGTGGGAAGGAGCATACTCCCACTCCCAGTTATACTCTGGACATTTTGAATTTTCTTCTAGTCTAATTATATGCTAGCAGTAAAACTGACACAGTTTTTGGTATTAAGCCTTTTTCCTTTTTTTTCCCCCCATGTTTTACTAGGAATTCTACCTTAGGATTAGTGAGTGCTTGCATCATTTCTGTATTGAGGAGCATCTACATCATCAGCAAATATTTTTGTTCTGCTGATAACCTGACACAAAGTCAAATGCAAAGGTAAAGAGCTTTTTTTCTTTTTTTTTTTTCCCCCATGGTCTCTGAACATAAATTGAGTGGCTTGTTCCTCATCATTTCCTGTACTAAATAAGGAGACATTTAAGGAAATTAATGCATTTGAAGGAGAGGGTAGAAATTGCTCCTTTCTGACGTAGCTGCATTGACACAGTTTTGTAGCATAACATAAATATCTGTACTCTAAGTACTGATGATTGGAAGAAGCAGTAGACAATGTATTTAAGGAGACTGTTGGCACGAGTAACCTGAATTCCTACTTATAAGCTAGCAAAATACAGTTTATGAAAGATTATGATTATCAGTGTGTATACAAATAGATGAAAAAACTCTCAAAGAATTATTGCCAATGACTTAATGTCAAACTGGAAGTAAATTTCAAGAGAGTATTCCAAGCAGATGTGCAGAGATCTTCAAGACTGATTTTAGTCAATATTTTTATTAGTGATTTGAGGGATAAATATAGAGCACACTTATAAAATTTGCTCAGTCTGGCAGGCAGGATCAGAATGCAAAATGATAAATTGAAGAGATGGTCTCAGATGAACAAGATGAAGTTCACTAATGACAAGTGTGAAGCGCTACACTGCAGAGGGAGATATCAAATGCATAAATATGAAATGGGAAATAATCAGCTCAGCGTCAATATGAGAAAATGATCTTGTGTGAATAGTGGTTCATAAATTAAATATGACTCAACAATGTGATTATGCTGCAAAAATTACTAATCCCACCTGGAGTTCTGTTAATAGAAGTGTGTGTGAAAGAGGAGAGTGTGCAGGCATGAATGCCTGCAGCTCCTTAATTACAATCTGAGCAACCAAGAAGATAACACTGCTCATTACCTTCCAGACCTTCCCTTTCACACCTCTCCGGGCCGCTTCCTCAGACACAGCCATTCTTTGTTGGCTTCCTCTGTCAAGGATCCTCAATCTCTTCTTCCCTTTGGAAAACACTGACTGCTACCTCACACTGTTCCTTCCATGAAAATAAATTGACTGGTGACACCAGAGGAAGACTCCATATTGATCTTACAGGCACATACAGTCCTATATAGGCTAGTTGCACAGCTCAGAGGAAGCTCACAGGAACACTGGCAAGGAGGGCATGTGCTGCTTCTGCAGATCTGCTGTCTCCTGGCAGCTTTGTTCTGAAGCAAGGCAGTATCTCACAAATCCAGTGCAAGTGTGTCACTTGCAGATGCAGCTCAGTTCAAAGGGGCAATAAATACTTAAAGAAAGGAGATAGTCCCCCGAGAATGACTGCTGTTCCAGGCAGAAGAAGAATGTGGAGGGAAATGATTGCAATTCATTGCCTTGTTTTTTAATTGCAGTGAAATTTTTCAAGGCTTTTCTTGTGATTTTGGGGCTTTGTGGTATTTTGTTTTTTTTAAACCACCCAGGATTTAATACTATATAGAACCATCTCCCATTGCACCCTTTGCTGACATCTAAAGTCCTCCTTTCCACATTCTTGCAGATGTAACGGCAGGAAGGGTCAGCCAGCTCTAACAAAACCCCAAAAAAAGAATATGTGTTTCAGGAATGATAAACAGGATCACCTGAAAACTGTGGGGGTTCGAGTGGTTGCGCTTAAAAGCCCGAAGCTTACCGCTAGATGGCAAACTTTAATTCTTCTGGAGCTGCCCGCCCGGAGCCGCGTCTTGCCAGGGCCGGGGGTCAGCCCCAGTGTCAGCCGTGGTCCCAGAGCCATGTCCTTCCTGCCAGGGCTGGGGGCTGAGCCCCAGTGCCAGCTGTGGTCCTGGAGCTGCGTCCTGCCAGGGCTGGGGGTCAGCCCCAGTGCCAGCCACAGCCCCACTGCTTGCTGCTCTGGCCCCTCTGATCTTTCCAGTTGTCTTGCTGCGTCTGTGACACTGCCTGCACAACAGTTTCTGTGAGATTGTACCGCTCCACACACACAAAATAGCCAGGAGATGCTTCCTTAGGTGCCACTTTCCCTAAAGCAACGGACCTGTGGCTCTTTTGCTATTTTTCTCTCTGTGGAGGCTCCAGTGATGCCCTGGTCAAGGACAAGGGGGGTGGAGACCTAGGCGGGCTTGGATGAGTAAGGAATGAGGACGGGGCCCTGCCAGCTATGGCTCACTGGTGGATGGACAGTTGCCGGAGAACCACTGCCCTTTCTTCTCCAGCCCTGTTTTTGCTCCCTCTTGGCCAGGTACTGGGGTTGAGTGAACTGTAGAACAGAGTAGCTTTTCAAGGTTTGAGACATTGTATATGGTGGGAAAAAGGCTTTTCTGCTTTTCTCTTCCTGATGGTTATCTTGGAAAGCATTAAGAGGTAAGCTAAGAAAGCAACTTTACTGAACTCAGTCTTCTCCAGATCTTTATCAGTCCCTGAGGAAATGGTCACAAACTGCAAATCAGAGTGGTGCCAGCATTGCAAGTAACTCCAGATCTTACCAGTGCTTTCTGTATTGTGGAAAGTACTGTTAGCATATGAAGTTTTACATATATATTTAGGAAACTCTAATAATATTGCCTAAATTGATCTTAGTTTTCTTATGAGCTTAACTAAATTATGAATCTTCCTTGTCAGCCGTGTGTGTTGTCTTATTTTAATCAGCAAATTTGTCTCTGTGTGAAGAGGTATCTCAGTGGATATTAGGAAACTCAGCCACAAGTCTAAGGTATATGTTCCTATGTGTAGAAATGAACCATTAGGTTGTGTTCCTTATATCACAAGTCTTAGACCAAGAGCTGACCCTTATGAGTGACACTGCTTCTAATATGAGGGCTGCAAAATGTTTCAACGGGGTAAAACACATTTCCTCCACAAGTACAGTTAACTGTTCTGTGTAGCACTACCAGGAAGAGCATTTCTTCACTACAGCAGATAATGTTTTTGTGTCACCGAAGTATGGTGATTAACGTAGCAACTTCTGCAAATGCTCTTAGGGTTTTCTTTGCATCTGCCATTAGTGGCAGTCCTTTAAGATCTTTTGAAAGTTTTACTAAGTCAATCTATACCCTGATCTTGTCCTCTGTACACTAAAACTCTAACAAAATTTTGCGACATGTTACGCAGAGTAGTGCCTGCTTTTACTCATTTGAGGTCTTTTAATTTTATGGAATCAATGTCACATGACAAGATGTATTCTTAGTCTTCTATATTTTAATTATTTTTCAGTTGTCTGGTCCTACGTTCCGTGCCATTAGTGGAAAGAAAATCAGAGACGTTCCTTCCAGCTGTCAAAGAGCTGGCTTCTCACCAGTTTTCAGAGACTCCATTTTGAAGCCCAGGCCTCCCAGCGGGCAAAGATCTCTGTGGACTTCACATGTCAGAGTAAATCGCCTCACTTCAATGTAAGCTCCTGAAACAAGCAACAGGTTACTTACTAACAAAAGCAGTATTTTCTGACTAGAATTTAGGATCTAGATGATGCAGAAAGGTGAGGAGTTCAAAATACTCATGGACTTCTGCCTCCAGACTGCTTGTTCAAGCCTTTAACCTGAGGCAGGGGCTGGTACAGCACATTCAGAAGAATACTTCTGCCTTCTGTTTGCTTTTTATGGGATTGGGATTCATGATTCTCCTAGCTATCTTGGCAAATGGCTGCTCAGATTCATGTTTCCCGTGGTTTGATTTGAATATCAGATTGCCAATAACAAAAAGTGCAGATAACTCTTTCTCCTTTCCTTTGTCTTGGGAACCGTAAACTTCATTGTGTTTTTTCTCTTTTCTCCTGCCATTTGGCTAGAACTGGGTAAAGGTGTGTGATACCAGTGATACTTCCCATTAAGGTGTAATGTTAGTTTTAAATAACACGAAGCTATGGCAAATAACGAAGCATTTTCCAAAGTCTTGTTTCCCTGGTGGACTCTTGCATCAGTATATTCAGTAAAAGGAATCACAGGGAGGTGAAAAGATCAATTTAAGGTAAAACAACAAATAAGTAATACATTATTACTTACTACTTCATACAGGCATAAGCCAAAAACTGCGAAGAAAGATTTGGTATCAGAATGTATATTCATTTTTAACAGAGGAAGGCTAGCTTTGGGAAGTGTGAGGCTGTATATCCTCTGTCTTCAGTGTAAGGAAAACATTGGGTAAGGGCACAAGGATGGGGGTTTGGTTTGTTTCATTTTAATACAGTCTCATTCAGTGCACTTACCTGTAGTCAAGGTGAGCATGAAGGAGACACACCAGCTACCTGCACTAGCCCAGGACATGTAGCAACAAGTGACACAATGCCTATACACTTTTAACACTGGGGGGAGGGGGGAATGGTTGTTAATGCTTCTCAAACATCAAAAAGTCATCAAAAAAATAAAAAAAACCCATCATTCATTGTGAGTGAGGTAAATCTGGTGTAAGGGATGCGCATTCCCACCCACTCAGTCAGGATCTCACCAACACGATGGGTATGCCCTGTTGCTCTGAGCAGTCAAAATAACCAGAAAGGGAGAAACATTTCAGACAGTTGTCTTACGTATAAGGAAAGAAAAAAGATTACAAGCCAGATTTTAAAATATCCTTCTCTTTACAAGTTAACTATAATCACCTCCTGTGCAAGGAGAAGACAGCTGAAATGTAATCTGTCCATTAGAAACTGCTACCTTAAAGAGCATGGCTCAAGCAATGAAAAAGTATCCAGGGAAGGACTGGACTATGTCGTATAAGAAGCTGGATATCTGACACCTCATTCATTGTTGCTGAAACGTGCTAGGTGTGAGGGACAGTGTGGCTCACGGAACTGTCTCTGCTGCCTGGACCAGCAGTCAGGGAAAGTCACCAATGTTTCTCTCTGATTTCTGGGCTTTTTTGAAGTGAGCCTGTTGCAAACTAGTTTCCACCAGGAAAATGTCTGGGAGGCAAAATCTGCCACCAGTGGCATCAAGTGATGTGTTAGCCAAGGAAAGGCATGACCTGATGTTTGTCATGTATCTATGCCTCTCAGTTGAAGAAGGACAGGGAGCTGCTGGAGAGAGTTCAGTGCAGGGCCACCAAGATGAGTGAGGGAGTGAAGCATCTCCCTTATGATGAAAGGCTGAGGGAGCTGGGGCTCTTTAGCTTGGAGGAGACTGAGAGGTGATCTTATTATTGTTTATGAATACATAAAGAGCATTTACAAATAGGGGCTTTGCAAATATGTAAAGGGTGGGTGTCAGGAGGATGAAGCCAGGCTCTTCTCGATAATGTCCAATGATAGGACAAGGGGTAATAGGTACAAGCTGGAACATAAGAGGTTCCAAAGAAACATAAGGAAAAACTTATTCACTGTGAGGGTGACAGAGCACTGGAACAGGCTGCCCAGATGGGTTGTGGAGTCTCCTTTGCTGGAGACATTCAAAACCCACCTGGACGAGTTTCTGTGAGATCTACCTTAGGTGGTCCTTCTCTGGCAGGGGGGTTGGACTAGATGATCTTTTGAGGTCCCTTCCAACCCTCAAGATTCTGTTATTCTGTGTTCTTCCCCAGTAATGCTTGTTCCACCCTCTTATGGATGAGGCTTGCTGAAAAATGTATTTAACTTGTGGAAGGAGCACCTAGCGTGGTAATCCCTGGATGTACATGTTGGGTCATGCAGTGACAATCCAATACACTTTCCCTTGCTTAACCCTAGGATTTGGAGGATAACTTTGTCATATTTCTAACAACAGCATTTGCATGGTGGAGCTGGAGTGCGTGAGGTCCCTGTGTGCTAGAGCAACGTAATCAGTCGTACAGCTCCTCCAGTTGAAGCACACTGCCAGCTTACTGTACATGGCACATGCCTCTGTTCAGGCTGCCCAGCAAATGTTTTGGCATACCTGCTTGTTATGTGTCATATTAAATTCAGGTATCCAGCCAAACTTTGCAGCTCAGACCCACTTCTTGCTGGACTTGACATGGGGTAAAGAATTGTTGAAAACAAGACTGGCTTTCCCCCGACTTGGCCTCCATAAGCATTTTTAATTAACAGCTATCAACTCTTGTGTATTTGGGGCTATTAAGAACATTGACTGAACGAATCTATTGAACCTTTAGGTAAGGCTGTCCAGATCTTTCATTTCTTAATTAACTTCCATGGTCAGCCTCAGCAGGTATCATTTAGCAGTGCTCAAACGAACATTTGCAATTGTAGCCTGAGAGAAGTTTTGAGTTCAAAATGATACTGTTTATTATTTTTTCTCAGGTTGCTAAATGAGAACAATTTTATGTTATGTTATGGTACAGCCCAGGTGCCTGTTGCCCTACATATTATGCAAACAAATACCTAGGGTAATATAAACCCAGACATATTAAACAAAAACTAATGAATACTGGATGGAGAAAAGGGGGCTATTTTTAGGCAGCATTTTTAAAATATTTTTTGCTTTTGTCCTTACTCAGAACAAAGCAATATTTTAAGTCTGTAAAATATTTCATGAAAGGGATTTCATTTTTCCATATGTTTTTCCTGACACATCTTAGAAATGGTTTGATTTTCATTAACTGTTTAATATCAGATTCCTGAGGTGGTGGGGGAAAAAAAAATCAAATTGGTAATATTGGTAATTGTTTTTCAAAGAGCTGTGTTAGCATTCCAACCGTTCCCTTTTATGCAGCAGGGTAGTAAATAAAATTAACTTTGCACGAAGAGTTGTTTTATGAAAACCATTAATTGCTGATGCAAAAGGTGCATGGGATTTAGGCTCAGCCAGGAAAGCAATAAAAATCCTTTAAAATTAATGTTTAATTTTTAACTTTATACTTACCCATCATGAGCCTGTTAAAATGCAACATCCTTAATTGTTTTTCCATGTCCTGTAGTAAGTAGAATGTATTGCAAAGAAGCTTTTTATTTTTCAATAATACTGTTTTATCCCCTCCTCTTCCCCTCCTCCCAGTTAATAGTCATATGTAGAGCACAGAACAGGGAAGGTCTGGTTTTGATCCCAGACTGGTATGAACTGGGAGGTGATCCGTGGAATATATTGTGTAAAAGTGTGATAAAATGCTTGGGAGATCAGAGTTAAGGTTTCTGTTTCAAAGAAGACTCATTGAAGAGCATAGAGCTAGCTGTTTGCCTGGAGAAATGCTTCAGAGCCTTTCACATTATTTTGAGATTTAAAAAAAAATATACTGAAATGAAAAAAAAAAGTTGAAAAAAAGGATGTTTCTAATTCTAGTTGTTTCAAGCAGTATCTCAAGGTTGAGTACAAAACAAACCATACATAAATAGTAGAAAACAGTCCGCATCTTGTTGCCATGACAATGCCCTACTTATAGCACATTAAGCTGATTCATGTCTTTTCTCACCTCACTGTTAATAAATTATGGTGGCTGATGAGAATTAAGCCAGCTGGAAGAGCTAGTGAATGTAAGCAGCAAATTAATATGCCACTTAATCGTGGTATCCTTCAGGGGAATTATACTCTACATAGCAAATAATATCTTGCTACATGTGAAATGGTAGGAATAGGTTGAAATAGCTAACCCTTATTTTCTTTATAATATTGATGTATCACAGTTTATTGCTGTACCAGTAAGAGCTGGTGTAGCCCTACTCCTGCTGTAGGCAGCTGAGCCAACTTCAGTTGGTGGCCGACAAGTGTAGCATAGGCTCTTCCACTCTGTTGGTGAAGCTTACAGGAGAAGATCTTTACACCACCTATTCCTCAAATTTGAGTCACGTTTTGTCATTTGAAGTGTAGGACATTTGACCAGCAGCTGCCAAAGAAAGTCACTTGCAGTCCAGCACCTTTGTGTTAGGCTGAAGGACCGTGCCTATGTGTGCAGAGTTAAGATAGGGACAGTTGTTACTCAGCTGATGTGTCAAAAAAGTTTGTGGAGGTCACAGTGCAAGAGTGAAAATGGGCATTGGTCAACGATGATCAGAACTTGGGCTTCTTAATTAATGTATATTCACTGTGGAAGAGATTTTCTCCATTTTCATTAAGGAGAGATTCATCAGTGGTAATGGTAGCACTGAATAAACACTGTGTAGTTCATAATAGCAGTCTTTAACAGAAACCAGCTGTACTTCATTCACACCTTTGTCTCTATACTCACTTGAAGTTGATAAACTCTAACAGCTGGAGATCTGTATTGGAGAACTATCTGAGTCACAAGTATAAGGCCCTTGAAAAACAGAAAATGCTTGCTCTTGGGACCTGAAATCTGAGAGATGCTAACTGAATTCTACTTATAAATATTCTGTGATCTTCAAATATTTGCTCAAGTGCAGGAGTTTGATTGCCTTCCTTACATTTTTTTTCTCTGCTGACTTTTTGTGTTCTTCTTGAATGGTTTGTCTTTTCTTTCAGCTGTAAATCAAATGCAAATTTTCTTTGGCGTTGTGCTTTAGTTTGAGTTAACTAAAGAAAAATTACCTGCTCAGAATCACCTGAGGAAGCCAAATTAAACAGTCATTCAATATAGCTTGGCCAAGACAAGCCCTCCTCCTTTTGATTCCTAATTTCATCCATTTCTTTCAGTAATATGAAAAATCACTGTAGGCTGGCACCTGCTCAGCTATCAAAATGCTGTTGAAATAGACTTTTGTTTTATCAGAAAGGTTTTCAACAGGCAATGGCATGTTGTTCTGTATTTAAGGATGTTTACAACGTCCTTAATGATTCCAACAACTCTCATTACATTGGAAATGTCTTCAGTAACAGCTGAATAACGGTGATGATAATGAACAAACTCTGTACCTCCAGACTTAACAGCACCTCAGCAGATCCGTGATTTCTCTTGGTTATGAGCATTGCAGCACCCATTTTCCTTCTCTTTCTAGATAGTCTACCACTATGAATACTAGCTAGAAGTTACAGTTGCACATTTGTTTTATCAAGTATCTGTCATAAAGAAATTTTTAAAATTGCTTTGGGACTTGAAACACTTAAGAGCAACAGCTCCTAAGAAACTTGATGTTATTCCCTTATGCTACAGACAGCAATGAGAAACTGAGTAAAGCCTTCAATGTCATGGCTCCCTTCTACCTCAGGTGAGGTATTAGGTTCAGGTTCTGTCTTTATGGCTTACTATTTCTCTTCTGCAGAGGAAAGTGAGAGGAAGAAGCAGGAATTTGCTCTGCAGGAGCCCTGGTTTTGAATCCCTCATCCTCTGTGCCCAGCATCCATGTGAGAAGGCCATCACTATTTTCCACTTTTTCTGCTCCTTGTCAGTCCTCTCTGGTTCTGCAGGCTTACTTAACAAGGCTCAGCCAAGAGAATGCCACACATCTACTCCTAGCACCTCCTCCCCTACATTAATTCAGACTAGGGGAGAATAAAGAGAGGTATTCCAGCCTTAGCTCTTCTCGGTGAAGTGATTTTTGAGGTACAAATTGTTTTTTTTTTCCCCCACAGTGCTCAGAAGTGGAATCTCTTCTGCCTTATATATGCCTACATGTAAATGCAAACTTAATCTTTTAATCTTAATCTTTTTTTGTTTTCATCCATAAATTTCTGAATATGATCTCTGAGAAGCTTTTGGAGTAGATCCACTGGATTACACTGAAGATTTGAAGAGGTGATTCTCTCCCTCCCTTCCCCCACCCAAGTTTAGTTTTTATCATCATATAATAGCTCTGCTTTGTTTTGGGTAGGAGCATTGGCAATCTGCTACTGCACAGCACAGCTGGAGAGCCGGAGCATGCAGCTGCAATGCTCTATAGAGCTGACGGCTCCATGGGGATAGATCCCGCCAGCATCAATAGGCTTGGCCTCTTAGTGTCTAGACACTCCTACCCATCCTTTCACAGCAAGGAAACAGCCTAAATGATTATATATGGATTTAGCAATTCAAAAGCGTCTCTGTGCACCTCATCCAAAGGCGTTTGAGCCTTGAGGAAGGCGCATGCACACATGGGGAAGTATTGCTTTATTCTGAATGCAATCCCAAAAGCTATCTTACATTTCTGTAATGCTCCTGGGCCCCTCAGCTCCACAGCAGCATTAATGTCTCTTTCCTTTTATTCCACACCAAGAGATTGGCTCCTTGAGAAAAGGATATTCTCAGGTGCCTTTTTTTCTGTTTTTATTGAACAAGATGTAGGGACAGCTAAGAGATCTTGGCTAACAGATGAAGAAGTATCAGCAGATTCAAGTCCACAAAGCTGAAATTCCTAGACTTCTTGTAATTTCAAGACACAATAGAAAATTTTATGCTGAAGATTTTTACCTAAGGTATAATTTATTGCCAATGATTACAGTTGCCTACTGTGAATTATGGAAAAATTAACACATGGGAGTGTTGCAGGAATATTGCATTAAGACAGATGCAAGAGTTTCTGAAAATTGCAAGAACCAATGTGAAGCTAAATTCAAGAATCTCATACATGGCCTTGCAGCTGGCATTTGGGAAACTATGAATTAATGTGTATCCTACTTTTACTCTACTGTCTACTGTTTTGACTTATGACTCTAGCATTAATTATCCAAAGTTCCACACGGGAAACAAAACTCCAGATCTCACCGAAGATGAGTGGGTATCATCTCCTCTCCCCTACAACCATCATCTGCTCTGCCAGAGCATCAGCTGCTGAATGTTTGCTTAAAGTCTCTCTCCTCCAGTGCAGCTGGCAGATTTATATCAGCTGACTGACTCTCCTATGTAGTATGGTGTGTATGGAGGCCTATGGATTTCAAGGGCTTGAGTTAAAGAAAGGTGGCAAGCCACTTTCATGCCTACTTTTGATTATTTTTCCTACTTAAGAATGTAATTGTGAAGAGGTTTAGTTACTTCTAAAGCAGGTATGGGACAGCTGCTGAGAAAAGAGGATGTGCTAGCAAATGTCTAAGAGCTCCTGCTGAAGCCTTCTTATGGTGTGGTGGAAAAAGCAATAGCAGACAGAGCTTTACAATGCAAGTAGCTGTGTTTCAGAGCAGATATTTCCTTCTGCATGTACAGAAAAAATGCAGCCCAACTCATATGCATAAAGGATGACAGCCTCCAAAATCTGCCATTGCATTCCTGCCCTCACTAAGAATGTCAGTGGTTTGAATGAAGATATGTTCCACTTAATGGGCATCTGGGAAGTTTTTCCTATTCTCATGCAAGCTCTTGTCTACATGTGCCTCTGAAAGAGGGAGGCACCAGCCTGAGAGTCTATAGATCAGCTTGCCATCTTCTCTGTCTGTTTCAATAAATAGTACATGAAAATCAATATGTTTAGTTGAATGACACTTAACACAAGGATTTCCGACTTTCATAGAGGCTCATTCTATAAAGCACTTTATAGATACAAGTTTCCCCTCCCAAGCTTTTCTAGTTCATATTCATGACAATGATTCTTTCTTTCAGTTCCCATTGTATGTATTACTATTTTAAATTAAAATAAACAATTTTGCACCCTAAGGTTGCAGAATCAGATTTACAGCTGCTATATTTTGGCATTTCTTCCAATACAGGTATGTAAAATGATATCAGCTTAGAGAAGTCCTGTAGCTTTCTTAAAAGAAATTACTTTTCACAGAATCACAGAATCTTAAGGGTAGGAAGGGACCTCAAAAGATCAAATAGTCCAACCTCCCTGCCAGAGCAGGACCTCCTAAGGTAGGTCACACAGGAACTCGTCCAGGTGGGTTTTGAATGTCCCCAGAAAAGGAGACTCCACAACCCATCTGGGCAGCCTGCTCCAGTGCTCTGTCACCCTCACAGTGAAGAAGCTTTTCCTTGTGTTTCTATGGAACTCTTCACATGCAGAAGCAGATGAACTTAAAATCACTAAACTGAGGTGTTTCAACTCAATACAAGCAATGACTTTATCTGAGTGTGGCAATATTGTACACTACTGTCAGGCTATGAATGGTAATCATATTAATTTTAAAAGTATTCTGGTGATATTTAGTTTTTCAGATATAAGTAGGCTGGTGGGAGTTGATTACTTCAGCACTCAGAACAAACAGTCTTAACATTGCCCTATTTTTGTGTGTCTCATGTTAGAGGAAGATGTGATGAGTGACTGATAGCATAGCCACCATATCAACAAGTATCTGATCTTGTTTCACAAGAGGTAAGTGAAGAGCTTTTCTTCAGTGGTTAGAACTAACCCTAAATCTCCTGTCTTCCCACGTTTTGATGTCTTGTTCTTTATGTATGTTGCAGAATCTCTTATTGGTACAATTCAGGGTCTCCTTAGAGTTTCTTAGACTTCATTCTTGCTTATTTGCAGTCACAACTTGTATACATGGCACTGACAGCCATGGCTTTCTTTGTGGACTGTATGCTAAGGAAAGTGTGTAATTTCTGACACTGGAAGTATGAGAACAGTTACCTGATGATGACCAGCTCCTTGAGGTTTACAAGTCACTACAGTTTAAGAATTTCAGACCTGTGGTACTTTGCAATGCTTTTGCCTGGAGACTGGATGGCAGCCTTTTTTACACTAAAGGTAGTTGCATCAAGATAGACGGTCTGGTGAATGTCAAAAGCTGTGTGGAGTGAACTATGGCTTCACTTATTCTTTTCCTGATTTTGGGAGTGGTGGTGTTTCTCGTCCTGCAGAGCAGGAGAAACATAATACCAGGCAGAATCCAGAGAGAAAGGCATAGCTAGAATAGCTGTAACTGATAGCAAGCCTGGCATTTGGCCTCTGGTGAGCAGCCTTGTTCCTTGAGTGTCCTGTGAACCAGCAGCAGGACTTGGGTCCAAAGAAGGGGTGTACAGCTGGTGTCAGCATGGTGTACTGGCAGCTTCTTGGCTCTGTTCGTTACTGCTTGTCCCGACGGAGTTCCCAAATGGGTCAACCCCAGCACTGTGCTCAATTTCAATAGCACGGTTACCTAGGAACTAAGTCAGTCTCTTCCTTCCACTGCTCACTGACTAAAGGCTTAAGGGTGAAAGTTTTGCATATATTTAAAAATAAATAAAACGGACAGAGAGAGAACTGGAAGAGAACCAGTTTGTCTAGCATTTCCAGACCACTAATAGTGCTGTCAACTGGCCTGCAACCTACAAGGGGTCCCAAAATCTCCACTCAAACAAGCATATGTGCTGCGAGGCAGATAGCTAGTATTTTAAAGCCAGCACTGTTTGTCCTGTCTTGCAATGAAATGCATACTGAAAGATGAGACCTGAAGGTCTCCTCTCCTGATCTGAATCAATGGCAGAATTGACTTGTTTCTGTGACAAAATTTGCACAGTGGCTGACAGTCACGAGACCGAATCCTCTTTGCCTTTTTGTTGTTGTCAGCGGGGTTAACTTTTAATGAACACAAAAAAAGCTTATATTATTTCAGTACTCATATACACATCACTTACTGCTGTGGGGTGAGACAGTGTTTCTGTATGTGGTACCTATTGCTTTGAACAATCCTGTCTGTGCTTCAGCTGTGTTCATTAAGAAAGTCAAGATATCTGTTGTCTGGCAAGCAGGTTTGGCTAATAATTGCCAGTCTGCTGAGCATTAAGCATGAAGCTTAAACAGAATCTTGAGTAATTGAAAGGATGCCCTGGCTGTAGGTCAGCAGCAAAACCTTTACTAGGACTTCCTCTTATAGACGTAAGGTGTTTGCTGCTTTTCTTTCATCCTAAAGGCAGATTAGTAGCAACAGTGACCGCAGTCACTTTAAACAATGCCATTTATGGGTCTGGTCTGGGGAAGGAGGGCCAGCCTTGGTA
Organism: Urocolius indicus; assembly: GCA_013401255.1. Taxonomy (NCBI): domain Eukaryota; kingdom Metazoa; phylum Chordata; class Aves; order Coliiformes; family Coliidae; genus Urocolius; species Urocolius indicus. Next base: position 94,302 of record WBNH01011659.1, on the reverse strand, counting down.
ACTCACCCACACTTTTCACTGCAATACTGTTACATCGTTGTTCAGAAACTCAAGACAAAACAATCTCTTTCTTAGAATATACCCTCATAGATGGTAATCCTCTGGTCCACTGTATCTTGTGCTTTATAAAGTTTACAAGGATGGGCTTTCAGTGATAAGGCTGATGGGTAAGTATTTTGCAAACAGTGTTTGAGCTGCTGTTGGCTGTCATTGTTTCCATCTTCCTTGGGCTCCCACCATTGCACCATGATACGTGAGCTGTGGCCATCCCCCACAGAAGCCGAGCATTTACACCAGCAGTGAGTGAAGTCCATGACAATGCTGATGGTCTTTTGGTGTATTGCAAGTGGGTGGTTTTGCTTAATTTGGGAATCTGCTAACAGTTATTTAAAGCTCTACTATTTCAGGACCTACTTCGGGGCAGCCAGAGGAGTGGCACACAGGGACAGTGTGACTGTCTCTGTAGCACATCAGTGGCAGGGCTGCTACTTGCACCCTATGAGTATGTGCTGTCACTTCATACATGTGTTGGGTGGAAAACAAAAGACGTAGAAGATGCAATAGTTGCAGACTTTTTTCCCCCCTCCTGTTTACTTTGGTACTATTACATTTTCTGTTGATATTCTCCCAACTGGATTGCTGTTTTCCCTCTTCTGTTCCTTTTCTTGTCGCTTCATGTTGTTTCCAGTATACCCATCTTTTCCTAGTTACAAGAGGCCTTGTGCTGCAAGCTTTACACTGAGGCTGTGCTTTGATTCTGTCATGTGCTGCTCAGCAGCACTGGCTTAAGGTGTTGCTGTTCTTGCTAATGCTCACAGCCCACACCAATAGCTCCTGCTCTGGGCCAGTGTGGGGTCTTGCGGTCATCCTCTCCTGAGCTGTTCATGCTCTCAATTGGCTTGGAACCCTGACCTGCCTTTGAAACTGTGCATTGTTTTCCTGGATTGGTTTTTCCTTTTTTTTCAATAGACTCAATTGTGATGGAATCGTGAACAAATTTAAAGGATGCAGCTCTAGAAGGCGTTACTTGACTTCTTAATGTTAGTTTGGTTTTTTCCCTGTGCTTTTTGTCTTATGCCTGACAACAGATTTGGAAAAAAGTGAGGTGTTAGAAGTTTTTATAGGCCCCTACAGCATCTTGAGAGAAGCTCAGAGGTCGTCAGATCGATTTTAAGATATTAGAGCTCTTTTTATTTCGGCTGGGTTTTTAAATTCTTTGGATACATTTGGATCACATCTTCAAGCTTTGTTCTGCAACCATGAGGGCTAAAACCTTATCTTTTAGAATAAATTTCGAATTTTTGTGTTGTCACTTCAGAATACCAAATAATGCAAGACATGTAATAGAGATGCCAGTTCTTTTTACAGTTACCAGCCCCTGAATTGGAGGAGTTTTTTATTTATTCGGGCCAATCTTTTTTTTAAAATGTGTGTTCATCTGTTGGTTTTAAACATAGAACAGACGTGCAACCTGTGACAACTGTAAATGTCACGAGGAATTTCCATAGTTAGAAACAACTGTTTGTTGTATTGATGCTTCACTTCCCTTTCCCAGGGCTATATGATCTCTCCCAAATCCTCACTGCGTGCGGCTGATCCAAATGCTGTGTAATCCTTTTGATGCAGTTTGGCTCGTTTTGAATCAGCGAAGTGTTCTCTGTGCTTTTAACGTTCATACTGCACGCCACACCTGTAGGGGGGCTGCTAATCTAATTTTGATTCACAGTGGTGGCCACAAGCAGGTCACTTACAGAGTTAATGTCAGTCGCTCCACTAATTACTGGCGAAAAGTGATCCCATCATCCCGGATGAAAATGTCTAACTCCAGCCTGCAAAGCACTTTCAGTGCACTAATTCTGTTAATGCTCCATTACTGCTTCATTTAAGCTGTGTAGTCCATCTCCCAAAGTGAGGTAGTAAATCCCCAACCAGTTCCAGAGCTGGGAAAATGTACAAACAAAGCCATTACTGACTACATTATTGGTCATTGTTTTCTGTTGTGCTTGGTTTTTTTCTTGAAGTTTATTTAGACAGATCTGTCTTGGTAGCTCTTAGTTTACAGTAGCCTTAATCCTCCACTCTGCTTTGAAGGGAGTTATATACCAAAAAGAACCCTGTGGACATAGACTTGATCTCTCTGCTTCTTAGCTACTGAAATATGAAATTGGAATATAAAGCCATGCTATTACAATACCTTAAAAATTATCAGGGTCTCAGAAAACATGCCAATGGCAGGCTAAACCGATACCCTCAAACACAGCAGCAGAAGAACGTTTTGAAACATCTGAGTAGGTGTCCTTGGGCTTGAGATCTTGAAATCTTTGCATGAAAAGCTGCACAACAGCCTCAGCCTGTGAGAAATAACCTGAGCACAGCTGGGTGCTGTACAACAGCAAATGTCATGAGAGTAACAGAGTTCTACGATGTCTCCCACCCAAGGTCCCCACTAAAGACATAGGTATGTGCGAAGTGTCCTGTCTTCTGAAGTTTGGAAGCCTAAATATATGTTTTCTTTATACAAATTATTTCAGAATTTAATGACGGGCAAAATGTGCTTTTGAACAGCAGAAGAAACTGCTCAGGGAGCTGCTGGCTTGGTTTGAAAAGGAGCTGTGTGCTCTAAAGGAGATGTGTTATCAGTGACAGGTTAATAAATAACCATGCCAAGGTGCCTGAGCTTCCTCAAGGCACTGCCTGTTCACCTCTCAGCTGAACTGCAAAGGCTTTTGAAAAGCGCCATAGAAGTTACAAGAGAAAGGCAATGTGAAGTCCATTGAGCAGTTACCTTTTCAGCAATAGCACCAGTAGTAGAGGCCATCGGGCGGCTGAAGGTCGTTGTAGCTAGTGAGATAGTATAGACTGGATGATGGTGACTCTTGCAAGACTGTTACCCTGGGCATTACTCCCCTGATACTCTCCACATGCCCCATTCCCAGGATTTCTGTTAGCTGAAATTCCCTTATACCAAGTTCTATGGAGTTCATGCTTAAATAATCACTACTTTCATTCCTTTTGTTTTAAATGTGAGCTATATGAAAGCATAATACATCGTATTGCCACAACCATATTGTGTATCCTATCATAAGCAGAACCTATTGCTTAGAGCACATTTATTCCATACATTGACAGCAGTTTCTTCAGCCCTTTTTAAGCTTTAAAACTTTTTAAGTTGTAAAACTTCTGCTATGACCTTAAAAAAAAAACAAAACAGAATACCTTCTTGCTTCTAAAAAGAGGTTAAATATAAAAAATTGCTGTCTGAGTGAACTATTTTGTCGATACTTAGGAACCAGTCGAGTGAATGGTCATAGATGAGGTTAGAATGTAGCCTTAATGATAGGACATGCTGTCAGTATACACTATCGTACTATGAAATGGGTATGTTTATATGCATATAGTTAAAACATCTCATGTGAGAAGGGGAGTTAGTGTGAGAATAAATACTGCGGTATGGTCTGAAGGCGTGAATGTGTGTTGTTTTGGAATACTCCACAATATGTATATATATATATATAGACAGGCATATTTACTGTCTCTCATAACGTACGGCATGATAAAAGCATGCTTGGAAACCTGCATCTCTCTTTCCCTTTAGAAATGATCACCACAACAGATTACATTTGCACAAGCCCAGCAGATCACATGTGATAGCAGACCACATCCAAGAGGCAAGGCTAACAGCGACAGTGTGGCATGAAGCTGAGCTCCCTCCTGCTGGACAAGAGCTCCGGTACCTTTATTTCCCGCTGTTTCACATGGCTGCCTCCGCTGGGCTCCGCTCGCTTGCTCTCACTGCGGGCTCTGCCGGGCTGCCTCCTGGCAGATGGCTGATTACCATAAAGAGGAGCCAGCCTGTTGTGGCTGCTGTGTGTGTATCCCGGCGTAACCAAGCACAGCCCAGCTGTAACTAAGCACGTGAAAGCGGCATTCGCCTTCCCGCCGACGCCGGGTTTGACCTTTCAAAAAGAAAACTGGTGGTGTCACTTGGAGCAGATGGTGAACAGGAGCTTGGTAAAACATCTGCGATGCCGTTTTGAAAAAAGTCCTGTTGGGCTCTTCATGGCCTGGAGCCGTGGCACCGGCACATCACCGTTTCTCCTCCTTCAAAAGGTGAGCTGCCGCTAAGGGCAGCGCACCCTTGGTACGGAGTGGAAAACGTGGCCCTGCTTCCACTGAGGAAATTGTCAGTTTTGCTTTGTGCTATCCTGAGCTGAACCAATAGTGCAGATGAAATATAGACTATAATCTTCCATAGCACTATACTCACTTTGGTGTTGTGTGTGGCCAAATTATCCACCATAAAAAGGAAGTGTTCAAAGCGAAGTAGGCATGGGGTATTCTTGGGATGCACTCAGGGAAGATACTGCATGCGTGGATTACTTGCTGGCTGTGGGACAACCACAAATGAGACTGACAAACTCACACTTTCCAGGAGTCCCATTGTTCTCATGAGCCTCTTAAATCAACACAATGGTGTTGTGTTTAACTAATTCAACCTGATTGAAGAATCAAATGTCTTTTTTCTTCTACTTAATCTTCCAGAGGGAGAACGTGAAGATTTTTAACCAGAAGATGGATGTCACTCTAGGATGAGCTGGGGAATCTCGCCACATGACTCCTGTCAGGTTAGGAACCATTGTGAGGAAAATTGTGGTACCAACCACAGTGTCACCCCTACCCATCTATGGGCATTTCTGTGCATAGCTGAGGTGGGTCCTGGCTGTGTCACAGCTCACAACAATAAATGGTGACAGGGCTGATTTAGGCAGAGGATGAAGCCTTCTCTGCTGTGAAGGGAAGGAGATGGGAGAGACAATGGAAACTTAGAGCAACAGAAGTAACAGGAGTGTTTAGATGGATTTTGAGGGAAGGCTGAAACTAGTGAGTAGTTTTCATCAGTTTATAGAAGGTCTCACATTGCTTGGGAGGCTAAGCTAGGTGAGAGAAAACAAGACGTGCTAGTGGCCGCCCTGCTTGACATTCCTAGACCCTGTGAGTTACCAGGGACAATATGGCCTTGCATTTATGACATTTATATTTTTGCTAGTGCTCTTCAAGCTTGCACTGGTTTTCCAGTCCTGTGACCTAGTTTGTGTGTTCATTTGCTCCTGAAGCATCAAGCCTCTTTTAGCCACCTCAGATGCTTTGGATTATTCTCCCAGTAATCTTACATCCTCCAACTTTCCCTGATAATCTGTTGGATTTGTGAAAATCTTGACTCATATGCAAACAAGAATGCCTCTTTATTTTAGTGTGCAGCTAGCCCAGCGTGCCTGAGGTGTGCGTATTTAACATCTATCTGTAATGCACACAGTTTGTGCCGTGCCTTATAGATGTACTAGGCTCTCTGTGTAAGTGCTGTGGCGTGCTGCTTTTCTGTCTGCAAATTTTAACAGGTATGCCTTATGTGGTGCCTGGAAGAGCCCCCATTTCAGCTGCAGAGAGGACTTGGGACTGGGCTGTCTCTAAGCGGAGACAAATACCTTCCTTGCACTGATGGTGCTTCTGCTGGTTTCTTCATCTGGGGGTGACTTGGGTTCCCCAAGAAGCAGCAAGGTATGCCAGGGACTTTGCCTCTCCCCTGCCACACCCCTAAGCCTCCACCCAAACTGCCATGTTCTCCCCACAGCACCTGTCTGCCCTGAATTTGCTCTTCTCTGCTCCATCTGGCATCCATTGTCTCCTCCACAGTAGTGGAATGTTTGGCCCTTAAGACTTTGAGCATGAAAAAAACTTCTGGAAAAGCTAAAATACAGCACTAGAACACCACCCTCACCAGACTACCTGCTTTTGCCTGTTTAGTTCTCCATCTCCAGTTCTGTTGCACGCATTTAGGAGGCAACAATTTGTGTCTGCAGCATTAATTGTGGCTGTTAAACACCATTCTTATGTTACTCAATTAGCTCGACAAATCCTTGTCCTTACAATGAGAAGGCTGTCGCAGGGTCTGCTACGGTGCACACCCACCATCGATGGGCACTGCTGGGAGCTGCTTCTGCTGCTCGAAGCAGTGGAGGTAATTGACTCCACGTAATTGGCAGTACTTGGAAGTGATCATTTTTGCAAATGAAATACAAGATGTTCAGGCTGATTGTTAGGTCTCATCTGATCACAAGGCAGGCTGTTATTAATCACCTATCAACGTAGTGCTTCTGATTGAAATCTGTCTCTCTCTCTCTTTTTCCCTCCCTCCCTTTTCCTGACTCGACATAAAAGACAATGAAAGGGACAGGGCCAAACTGCTCTTCTGCAGACAAGAAGCTAATTGTCTAAAAACAACACGTCATTCAGGACTATGGGAGACGGAGGACAGTGGCAGGAGCATGAATATACAAAAGTGCCTACTGTTAAGGCCACAGCTTTAAGTGTTTAAATTCAAATCACATTCCCATTTGAGGTTCAAATTTATAGCAAGTGCATACACAAGGGTTTCAGTGTTTTATATAAATTTCATCCAACTTTTCAGGGTATTCTGATGGCAGCACATCAGAGTTGAGTGCAAGGGAGACTTGGTTTCATTGCTGTATGAAGCAAGAATATTGAAGTAGGTTATTTTCGTTTGGTTTGTTTTTGTGTGCCCTGTGTTAGTAAATAGAACAGCCTGTCATATCTAGGCACTGGTTTTGCAATTGTGAACTTAGTCTTTGGCTCAAAACACTGTTGTTCTTGGACCTTTGCCTTGAGCTGAAGGGCTCATATGTGTGGAGGAAGAGGAGGAACCAAGCTAAAAATAAAGTTACACATAATGATGTTTATTGCTATGGAGTAGTTACTGCTTTCCTAGATGTCTCAGCAGCCCAGTCCTTGCAGGCAGTGTGGACTGGCGTGATTTGCTTTTACATGCAAGAGGTGAACATCTGTATCCCCCGATAGTTTGCATGGTGCTCCTACAGCTCATGCCAGCCACAGCAGCAGCAAGAGAAACAGGATCCACTTTCCATTACATGTCAAGCAAAGAACATTTGCATCACAGATGTAAGAAGCGGGTCAAGTTCCTTCACTCCTTCGTGTCCCTCAGCGTGACCCCACGGTGCCTGCTTATGCTGTGGCCCCGTACCAATGGGAGATGCTGAGAGCCATGTGGGCTTTTTGGTAGACTGCAACACAATACCTGTGCACACATGTGCACGCTGTGCCCAGAGCAACACCTGGTCCGAAAGCCTTCTCTCACCCCATTTATGGACCTACCTCCACAACAGGGCATCCTGTGAAGCACTGAAGGCTGCAGATGTAAGGTGGTGAAGGAGGTATTTCTGCACCGAGGGCTGCAGCACTCGCCGCAGCAAGGCTTTGTACATGCAGGAGCTGAGCAAATGTTAGATCATTTAATAGGAACAATGAGAATATCCCAAATTGCATCAGAAGAGCTGTAAATCAGATGTGAGGCAACTGCCATTAGTCAGGATTTAGAAGAAAGCTTAATTTGGACAGGACTTTCCCTCTTTGCCCAATTTTGGGCTTTGAGTACGTGCCATTAAACCCTCCACTGTGAAATCCCGACTGTGCTGGGTACTAGCATAAAGTATAGGATTGACTCAGTGCACAAATTACCCTGTTTAAATATAGATGGCACAGAGGCAAATAAATACAGAATCACAAAATCTTAAGGTTTGGAAGGGATCTCAAAAGATCACCTAGTCCAACCTCCCTGTCAGAGCAGGACCAACTAGAGTAGGCCACACAGGAACTCATCTCAGATGTTCAAGTAGTTTCCATGAAAATCACTCAGCTGAGGCTGTCTTTGACCAATGTATCAACATCCACCATCACACAGATAAACGGTGATCAAGGAAAGATGTCAGAGGCCACATTCACTTCCTCTCCAGCTACGCTCCTCTCACGCTGATAAAACATTTCTGCAGCTTTATAAGTTCAAAGAGACAGGTAAAGAGTTTCTGTCAGTGGTATGGTGTTAGTCAGATTTTTGTGAATAGTTTATGTGCCATGTCAAGAGCATTAAGTGCTCAATTTCTGAAATATTTGAACAAGCAGAATATCTGAACCATTTAAAGCTTGGGATTAGCATCTCAGTAACAAGGCACAGTGCCTTTTTATACATTTTAGACACCTACTACAGCTACTAATGATATTTCTCTGTGTGGATAAAACACAGAGTGCTGCTGATACCTCTTGAGTCCTTGCCCAGTACATACTCCTTATGCTTATGAAGGGGGCCAGTTGCTGACTCCAGAGGATCCAACCAGGGCATATGTGCATGATAAATTCCCAGGTCTGGCATTTGAGTTAGGGTATATTATTAGCCCATTCTGTTTCTTCTTTTAGGGCAGTTAATTGAGAAGCCACAGCAAAGCTCTATTTTCCTGAACCCTTAAAACCTTGGAGGTACCTTTCCCTTTTCAGCAGTAGTTGATAACGTATAGTCAGATCACCTCTGAGAACAGTGTGTTAATAAAAAGCAAGTTCTTGAGTACTGCTTTGGTGAGCTCAAGCTATGCTAAAGGCCAGTCAGGCAAGTGCCTTGTGCAGAAACGTCAGGCTGGGCACAACTGCCCGGTTGCAGACATTTTGTGTTCATGGGTATGCTTCAAGTATCTTACTCTGGATAACATAGGAAAAAGGTTTGTGTACCTGAAGCAAAGGATAACATTCTTCCTGTGTGAATGGCTGCTTTAGTAAAAGATATACTATCTTCTTACAAACGTTGTCTCATTTAGTGGAGAAAATGCAACAATAGTTTTGCCGTTGTGCAGGTGGGTAAAGTGTCTCTCTACAGTTGTCCATCTGCACCCTAGTTCTGTGTCTGCACCTTATCTAGCAAATGAGTGGTGAGAAAAGGACCCCTGAATCAATCTTTACCACCACTTTTTTCAACAATTAAGGCTCTCTATCTGGTGCATTTCGTGACTCACTTATTACTAAACCTTAAACCAATTTCCTCCCCTTGACTACTGTGCCTTACGTCTGTGCTGGTAGCAGCAAAGAGCTGTTGACCAGGTAAGGTTCCCATGTCAGCTCTTTGCCCAAAGCTGCCAGAAATACAGGCAGTGGGGACAGTGTTGTTTACACATGATCTGGGACAAGTCTCCAAGATCTCATCTGGACCCACGACAAGGATGTGGCTTGTACACTGGCCTTCCTCCTTGCTGCTGTCAAGTTGAAGTGACTCATTCTTCCACCTCATCACTACAAGAGTGGTGGCTTTTGGTTAGTCCTAACCTTCTTGTTTGAGGGTTTTGGAAAAAAATATAAGAAGACAGAAGAAAGCCAGCCTGACAGTTTCATCTGTGCTGAAGTCTTGCCACCTCTCATGAACTGGGATCTGCACTACAATCTGTAGCCACTGACTCCTGGAGAAAATTGAGCGCTCCAGATTCAGTATTAAGGGGAGCAAATTACTATTGAAAGGAAAAAGTCCTGTATCAAACCAAAAATCAAAACCTTGAAACCAAAATAGGAATAGGGATGGCACCTGAAAGCATGTGTTGAGCCTGGCTGAGCTGGACACAAGACACCCAAGCTGAATGGGTAAAAGTTGGCAGTGCCATCTTGTTTGTGCCAGCTGAAGGTCTTGCCTTATCTGGTCAAAACGCAAGGACAGATCCAGCTAGCTCCAGGTCTGTGAGATGCAACTCTTGAAAAACAAAGGCAGTGGGCTCCATCTCTTGCTGTGAAGTAGCTCAGTGGCTTCATCGCACCTCTGAAGGTACAGCATGGGTGAAACTGACTCTTTTGTTTAAAGTTTTCACCTTCCTATCAAGATTTTTACAAATCCCAGTGTCAAGTGAAATGTTGTTGATATTCTTCTTCCAATTCTCCAAGTGGCTGTTTATTTAGGAAAAAAAATCAACGTTGTCAGGATTCTCCTTGCTAACCTTTCCCACAGGGAATCAAATCCAGATCTTTCCTCTGGTTTTATTGCTGAGGTGATTAAGGGTTTTTTAAACTGACAGCTATAGAAGTATCGTTTTCATTGCACTAAATGTGTGATGGATATCGAGAACACTTTCAACCAGTTGTTTGCCTTGTTTGATTTGTGTGGCACAACTAATGTAATAATATCTTTGCAAATTACATTAATTACGACTTTCCCTGTGTTATGGAAACAGAAAGAAAAGCTTTTTTAGACTACAACAGCAGCAATTCCTCATGTCCCTTACTTTGCAATCTTTAAACCAATTATCACGTCAGTAAAAACATGAAAAATGGTTTCACTGTTACAGTCATTACTGAGAATACATGGTTGTAGCTGTTGAGAATGTGCTATCTACATTAGCACAGGTCTTAGCAAATGCCAAAAGAATTTACTTAAAAGGATCTTGTATTTTTTCAAGCAACCACAGTGTTACTAATAACCACAGCGGTGATAAACAAGTACACTTGCTTCTGTGTTCATGGCCTAAATTCTGTTTTAAAGGTGAATGTCTGAATTTGATCCTGTTTATTGGTACAGATTTTAAATCTGTGTTGTCATAAATGTGAGAAAGGTTTGACTTAGCAGCTGGGAAAACATATTTAAAGCTAGGATAATTTAATATGAGTAAGAGGATGTTTGAGGAGCTGTTTAATACTACTGGGAGCAGAAAGATCAGGTTTCTTCTGTTAACACAAACAGTACATTTGCATCCACATCTTAAGACAGGGACCCAGGAGTGACTACAGCCTACTGCACAGACAATTTTATTGGTAGGAATTTGTCAAAAAAGACCACATTAGAGAGATAACCTATAATGATAAAACAAATTTTCTTCCTAGAGAGCTAAATTCCCCCAATCAATGTAATTAGTATAGGAAAAAAAGACTCTACTGCTGCCATGGGTTTTGCATGTGTTGGAGGCTATTTTGCCAGTGTCGCTTCAGTGGTGGGACATAATTTTTCTTGTCTTTGTAGCTCATTGCAGAGGCCTGGTACTGCATCTGGTCAGTCACCCTGAGACTGGGGTGGATTTGAGTGGGCAGAGGCAGTGGTGGAGATGCAAACAGCAAAATACTCGTTGCAAGAGCACTGAGTGGCAAGTTACACCACAGGATATCTGCCTGCCTTTGGTGTGATCTATGCAGCAGGTTTTAGCCTTTCAGCTTGAAGGTCTTCCTAGTAACAAGATAGACAAGCTCTAGGTCTGCAGTTTCATCTGTACTTTAATCTGGTATCGTCTGCCACCAAGAAGGGCAGTCCCACTGCCCTCCAGCCTCTGTGCTAGCCCTTGTGTTTTGCAACTGTTGCACGTTCAAGTCTACACGGGACCTCATCTAGGTCAAAGATGACGATTTGCCCTCAGCATAACTGCTGAGTTTCCCATCACAGTTTCCATTGTGTTAAATTCATCCTAAGAAACTTCAAAACAGGGGGAAGCCCTTCCCAAACAGGCTCCCAATGGGCCCGGTTGTCCAGTGCACATGGTCCATCAAAGATTGTTTCCAAAGTGTGTCTTTGGCCGTGGATGGAAATCTTCACCTGAGCAGCCTGAAGGTGGCTAGGTGAAGTGGCTGTACTGTCATCTAACTGCGAGGAATGCTTGTCTGCCTGAAGTTTGCAACAATACTTCCAATGAAATGAAGAATTAGGCCTTGTTTTAGTCATAAAACTTAATGAAACAGAGGTATTTCAGAAGTCCTGGTGGCCTCTCTTGTACTCCATAAAGTTCCTAAAAGATCCTCTGCCTGGTTTTGGTTTAATTCTCATGGGAAAAAGCTTACCCTTTGGTTTCTTGTAACTCATTAAACGCTGACAGCCAGCACGATGTTTTACAAGGCGTGGGAAAAGAGAACAGGAACATTTAGCAGAGATTTAATAGAGGATGCCAGAAAGAAGCTCTAAGTGTCAAATAGATGGCACTTGCATCAGCCTGATGCTTTCTGGATAAACAAAATGAAGTTGATGAGGAAACTGTGTTTCTACTGGCTCCAATTGCAAAATTTCCATTTGCCATCCGATTTGGCATTGTGGGTTCATATGTGTGATATCCCCAGAAGCCAGGGTACCCTGCTAACTCACAGCAAGGCCAGCCTTATTGTCCCTCGGGAACCACCCCATTGTTTCACAGTCACACTTGCCGTGGTGTTGTTCATAGTATGGTTGGGTTGGAAGGGACCTTTACAGATCATCTAGTCTGACCTCCTGTTACTAGTGAGGTTGTGCTGGCCCAGTGATGTCATCCTCAGCCACGCTGTGGGTTGAGAGCAGGCCTGAGACATGTCCATAGCGCTGACGTTAAGCTTGATTTGTTGTTACTTGCAAGTAACTCTGCCCTGCCCATCTTTGTGTCAAAACAGGCTCTTGGAGTGAGATTTCTGGAGTCTTTATTTAATTTTATCATCCACGGAAAGAGCAAACAAAGTAAGCTGGGACACAGATGCATGGCTGATACAAACACAAATCCTTCTAATGAGCTCAGTAGAGCTAAACTAGGTACATCAATAGAAAAAAAAATCCCTTTCTTTCCAGGTCAGAAACTGAGACCTGCAGCCTGGCTCACGCCTGTCCAGCCTGAGTGCTGTCATTGTATACGGCAAGGATGTGCATCTGTGACATTGGGAGGTGATGTGCCCCAAAGCCAAGCCCTGCAACACTGGTGTGCTGTGTTTGGATCATGTGGAGCTGTTTCTGGTAAGGAGGAAGGGGCTGTAATGGTGGTTCCTGTAAGAAGTTGCTCAAAACTTTCCCTAGCTCTAAGTCAGGGCCATTTCTGAGGCTGAGCCAATTGAGTGCCTCAACAACCATTTTTTAAGGTGAAGAAGCTGTAAGAGGAGGATTGGTCTTTCTGGGAGGTGGTGGAAGGAGTCAGATGAGAGAGAAATGATTATGCAGATCCCAAGGTCAGTAAGGGAAGAGAGAAGGAGATGTGCTTGAGCAGAGACCCCTCTGTGTCTCGTGGTCAGATGGCAGCTGTTCTCCAGCAACCCATGGATGGTGATGGTAGAGCTGAAGTCCTCAGGGAAGACCCCAAGCCAGAGGTGGCTATGCATGAAGAGGCTGTGGCTTTGTAGGGAAGTGGTGTTGGAGCAGAATGTGCCTGGACATGGTGGAGACTCACGTTGGAGGAGTTTGTGAGGAGCTCCAGCCCTTGCGAGGGACTCACATTAGAGAGGTTTGTTAGGGACTGTATCCCATTGGAGAGACCCCATGGGATACAGTTCTGTTCCTCTGAGGAGAAAGAAGCAGCAGCAACCATCTGTGAGGGACTGGTCACAATCCTCATTCCCTGCCCCCTTGTGCTGCTGAATGGGGGAGGAGGTAGAGAAATTGGGAGCAGAGAGCTGAGCCAGGGAAGAAGGGAAAAGTGAGGGAAGGAGGTCTTGAAGTGCTGGTTTTATTTTTCTCATCGTCTTGCTTGGTTTTTCCTTCTGAATGTTCTGCTTCTAGTCAATAGTGGATCAAACTGATCTTGTTTTCTTCCTTAAGCCTTGTATTCAAGTGTCTATTTTGCCCAAAACCATAACTGGCAATGAGCCTTCCCTGCCCTTGTATTGATCCACAAGGATCTTGGTTATCTTTTCTCCTCTCAACCTGCTGGGGCCTCTGCCATCCTACAGAAGATGGGGGGGTGAGCGAGCAGTTGCATGGGAGCTTCGTTGCCAGTTGGGATTAAACCATGACAAGGGTGCAGATATGACACGGTATCAGACAGCAAAAGCTTGGATAGCTGTAACCCATTACATCTCATCTCCCCCCTGCTTAGCAGACACTTTGCTTTTTTATTATAGGCTACGATAAATAAATTTATGGTTTTATATATTGAGCAAGAGCATAGCTTTAGAGACTTCCTGAAAATCCAAAACCCCAGTTGTAAAAACAAGCAAAAGGACAACTTCAGTGGTTAAAAACTCAGGGCCGTTCTTTGACCTTTCAAGCTATTTTTTAAACAAAATCATCAGCTGTGAAGGCACACAGTTTGAGATCATTGCCATGATTAATTTTAATTAAAGTATATTTAGTTTAAACCTTGAAAAGTTTTCCTCTTGTTTTTGCATAGCACCAACATTCACGTATGATAGAACACCACTCACGTGCAATTTTGCACCTCAGAGTTGACACATACATCACCTGCTAGCTCAGCTGTGCTTTGAGAATTCCAAATAGGCCCTTGCAAGTAGGTTGCAGCAAATGCCAATACAATGATTACGTGAGGCAGAGGAATCTGCTGTTGTGCATAGCTGCAGTTCTGTGGAAAACCACATCACACGTGTCCTCACACATGCTGATAGGTTTTTATGGCACACTGTGGATTGATTTTTCTGTGCCCTTATCAATCTATTCCATGATGATCTCAGTTTGAGGTGGCAATGCAGGCTGGACAGTGCTTTGAGCCATGCTTCTGAAATCTATGGCCATTTGACTAGCTAATTTATCTCCTGCTTTCCCAAATTAGAGCCATGCTGAAGCAGTTGCTGGCTCCCAGCAGCTTCCAGCCCTGACTGCTGTGGCGTTCGCTTTTGGGAAGCTGTGAAGAGCAAGGAATAGCTACAACTGACTAGAGAGTCAGAAACATTTGGTATGGTAATAAAAATGGTCCTGGCAGAACAGTAGCAGCCAGTTTATAAGCTAATTGGTGTTATTCTTACTGAGCAGTATCTATACATTTCCTTGGAAACTGCCTGCGGGGTCAGAGCAAGAGATATTATTCCTTTCCTGCCTCACATAAAGCCGTCACAGAAACCAGAAAGCAAACAAGTGTATAAAGGTGTGATGCTATTGATTAGCTTATGAAAAAACTGTTTGGAATTAGTAGTAAACAAAAGAGAAGTGTTTCTTTTATATATTTGAAACAAGCAAATGTATAGACAAAGTCAATTATTTGCTGTTCAAACCTACATGCAAGCAGGTCACTGTGTCTAGGTAAGGCTGCAAATAATATTAATTGAAAAATGCATCTCCTCTCTTCCTGCCACCTTGAATTAGTATTCCTTGGGGTAAGCACTTGTCAAGCACACGGCCAATAAATAAGGCGGGTGGCGTAAACACAGCGATGTGATCAGGAAGTTAAAAAACGTTTGGCAGTGCCTTTTGGGGAGGCCTTTCTGTTTGTCAGATGAAGAGATTTTCCTGCTCACAAAACTCTTAAGTTATCTGTACAAGCCTGCGTTGGCTCAGCCAATGCTTCACCTCTGTTCTGCAGATTTTAGCCACATGAATCATTTCCAGTTCTGCTTTCCTATTGCCACTGGTTTTCAAAAGGGAGCGAGCGCGATCAAGGGTATCCAGCATTACTATTGTTATTGCTAAACCAAATGAGAATAAAGTTGAAAAAGCTCTTGAATGGCCTCCTGGAAGCCAGTGTTTAACTCCTGGTGCTGGGATGAGAAATGCAGATTTTTCTACACACTGGGAAGCATCCAATACTGGTCTGCATCCGAATTGCTCAACAGACTGGACTTTGAGATTGAGCCAGAAGATTAATTCCTACTTTCCTGCCACAGCCTCCTTCCTCCTGGAACTGCAAAATGAGCCAAAACCCCTTTAGCAGCATGTTTGGCCTTTGCTATAGGCTGCCAGGGCCCTGGTTGCACCCACTGCCTTGCTTCCAGGATACCCATGAGCCCTGTTCCCATTCTTGGTTGCTCTTCGTTTGCAGATACCCCCATCTGGTCATGGACCTGTGATTTGGGACCAGCTCTTCCATTACCAAACTGCTTCCTATCATGACCTGCTTTCATATCTAGGGCAATTCATCCTAGCTTCCCTTTGTTAAAAAGCAAAAGTTTGGTTCAGATCATTCAGAATAGTTTATTTTCCGTATAACTGGGGAAGCAGCTAACATTGTTCACATAGATATGGTCTTTACAAAGAAAGACTTTGGGATTTTGTACAAGCAACAGGGTAACCTTTACTCAAATGCTACCAAACTGTATACAGGTAAATAAGTAAATCAGGTTCAAGACAAAAGGAGGTGATGCTCCTTGACAGAAGTGATAGACCTGAGGAAGTCATTCCTAACAATGGTGTTTGGATGCAAAATGCTTTTATGAGTTCAAAGGGAAGGTGGGAAAAACTCTTGGAGGAGAGACTCTTTGGTTACTGAAAGATAAAGTGCACCAGGCTGAGGAAGCCCCCGAGCTGAATGCATGCAGAAGTTGGGGGTCAGAAAGATCACATGCGCTTGTGCTGCTCCTGCCCTCCCCTCACTGTCCATTTGCAGCCACAGCTGAGTAAAGAATGTTGGGCCAGAGGGATTCTTGGTTGGAGTGAGTGTGACTGCCTCATCAGTAGCTTTCAGGAGCAAGACATAGCCTCTGAATGGGGGGTCACAAGCAGAGGAATCCTGCCTCTGAAGAAGACAAGTTATTTCATTTCCATGCCCAATGATTTACAAAACAGTAGGGTTCGGGGCAACACTGCTGCCTTCTCCCATGGATCCTGGGCAATATGAAGTGGTTTGTTGGTGACTGATTTGGATGGATTGCCTTTTTGGTGGCTCAAACTGTTGGAACAGCCAATAGTAGCAAAAATTAATTTTTAACTTTGACTTTTTTCTGAAACGTTAAGTAAATGCATCATCTTAACTAATTAGAAGTCATATTTCAAAGTTAACACAGCAAGATTACTGGTCTCTCTTATGAGGAAAGGCTATGAACCTGAGGCTGTTTAGCCTGGAGAAGACTCAGGGGAGACCTTATCAACACTTATAAATACCTAAAGGGTGAGTGTTGAGAGGATGGAGCGAGCCTTTTTTCTGTAGTGCCCAGTGTCAGGACAAGGGGCAATTGGCACAAGCTGGAACACAGGAAGTTTCACTTGAACACAAGGAAAAACTTATTTCCTGTGAGGGAGCCGTGGCACAGGCTGCCCAGGGAGGGTGTGGAGTCTCCTTGAGGTTTTCAAACCCACCTGGATGTGTTCCTGTGTGACCTCATGTAGGTGAACCTGCTTAAATAGGGGAATTGGACTGGACGATCTCTAAAGGTCTCTTCCAAATCCTACCATTCTGTGATTCTATGATATTGTTGGTGTACTTGCAGATCTATGAACAAAGATCTACAGAAAAGCCTAACATTACTTTCATTGTAATATTACTCATGTACAATATTTCTTTAGGTTAGAACTCATACAAAATAAACTTGGTTTCTCTAACTAATCTTTCAAGAGTTCCCAGAATAGTCAAATGAATGCTTAAGTAAAGAGTAGCAGTTCCTATGCTTGATCCCAATCCATTTGAACTCCAAAATCCAAGTTGCAGTAAAGAGAGAAAAAAAACCAGGATGGTTTCACACTGCTTCAGAGATGTCAGAGGAATAACTTTCATTTGATCCACTTGATGATCATGTTTCATGTTTCCAGATCAAATCTGATTTGAGCAAGACATCAGTTCAGAGAGAATTAAATGCAAGTTTTGTTCATTGTTATAATTAATTAACTAAAACTTGAATTTCTCTCAGTCAGCAGAGTTTGTCAGAGTTTTTTCTCTCTGGTGCACCAAGGAGGTCAGAGCCATAGCTGCTGTCAAATATACAAATGAAACACGAAATGTTAATGATGGTTTGCATTTTATCTTCTCTTCACATTTCCCATCAAGTTCCTGTCTCCTCACTGCCTATCTCAAGATAAATGTGTACTCTCTGCACAGGCTGGAGGCTTTCTTCTAGCTCCAGGTTTTGGCTGAGACAGCTGCAATGGCTGGAAGCCTTGGGCTCTCTGAAGGAAGGCAATTTTGTTAATGCAACATCTTTTATGTATGTATTAAACAGAAATAGATGGATCCTCAGCTATGGAAGAAGTTATTCCTCGTGCAGATGCCAGAAAGTATGAGTCCTCTGGGCAGCTGGAATCAGGTCCAGGCAGTGATCTCCACCAGCTGTTGCACAGATGTACCTGTCAGAAACATTTATAGTTCGGGAAACTCAACAAGCTCCACCTAAGAAAATCCTTCTCTCTTTGTCCAGGGCACAGCCTCTCCAGTGGGCTGTGGTACCATGCTCTTGTTGATTTTTAACTAACTCTACAAATAATATCAGTCTAAAAGATTTATGGTTATAAAGTGTAACGATCTGTGGAAGTAAATAGCTGGTGCATTCTTCAGAGACTGATTTTGATCTGAGTAATGCTGCTGTACATGTGGAGTTACTTTAAAAATACTTGAGAGATACAACAGAGAAAGGATGTGAGAAGCAACACACTGAACAGGAAAGCATGCAAGTTTGACAACAGGATTGCTAGCAAATGTGCAGGTGCTCTGCAGAGAGATGATGGTGATGGTTGCATCTCTGCAGATGAGTTACAATGGATTTTGTTGCAACTGTTCCTGTGCCAGAGCAGAAAGGCCTCTAAGATTTCTCCAGTAATCATCGGAGGAACCCAGGCTCAGGCTGACTGTGAGAAAAGGTGCTGGAGTCTGAACTTCCCTCTGGTCCTTTCTGCCTCCTTGGAACAGAGAAAGCCCCCCACATCATACTGATAGAGAAAGTCCCTATGGCGCGTGGGAACAGATGTGCAGAAGGTGTTTTTGATGTTGTGAACCCAGACAGAGAAGTTCTCCTAGGCTCCAGAAAGCAAAGAAATTACTCTGTCATCCTAAACCAAGCAAGATGTGGAACCAGCAAAATCCTGGAAAGTTTACTCAAATGAGTAAATAGCCATTTCTTGCTACTCTTCTTCACCTTGTTGTATCTCTAGATACTCTAACCTAAACCTCCTTCTGTTGCTGGACTCCATGCATACCTGCAACCAAGTAGATTTATATTCAGTACTTAGATATAATGTCAAGTTAAATTGTATATATGCAAAAATATATATATGTATTCATGTCTAAAATATGTGTGTACAGATTGCATATAAATAAATATATATACACACATACATTCATCTCAACTTCAAAAGATGCACAAAATCTAGAGGTAGAATACAGTTACTCATAGTGTTCCTGAAGGCCTTCTGTGACGACAATCTAGCTCAGAAACATTGGGTTTGATATTTGGAGTGGCATATAGAGAAAATATCTTGCAATGATTAAAAAGTTGTAACTGCTGCTGAGCGTTAACCAGCGGTACATGCAAATGCGGAAATTGCTTGTTAAGTGTAATGTTGGGTGATAAGTGTTTTGATTGCAGTCATTTTAGGGAAGGCAGATACATGGCAGCAGTGAGATTGAAGGAATGTTAATTCCACCTGGGATCATTTCAAACCTTTCTGTTCTGGTCTGCTGTGAGGTACTGAAAACCTTTCTCTCCCAGATAGCTTTAAGTTTTAGACAATTCTGAACTACTTGAGTTTTTACGGGTAAAAGAAAGATGAGGACATTGAGGCTATTAAAGCCTGTGCATTCCAGAGTGCAGAATTGCCCTGCCAGCAGACACAGACACAGAGGACTCACCACAAGCTGTCCAAAACTCAGTGAACAGCTTCAATGACTGTACTCTAGTCTTACACTACAAAAAAACAAATGAAATCCTGCTCATCCTGCTCACAAAAGCCTACTTTTTTTCCAAAGGACATAGATGCAATATTTGTCGTGGAACTACTTTTTCTGAAAAGAATGGAGATAAGATAGGAAGAAATGCTTTCTGATGAGGGGCAGATCTGCTCAGCTCAGAGAGCAAGCTTGCCAGGGCTTTGTGTTAGGTCTTTCTCCTCGGCACCAACTCTGTGCAAACTGGCCTCTTAAAACTGGCTTTGCCTACAGATTATACAATGGAGGTGAGTCTGTGTCTCCTCCCACCCTCTATCCCCTCTCCCACACCGCATTTGTGCTTGAAGGCCCCTTGCTGGGCATATTCCTGTTACCAGGTGCATTTTCAGTACTGATCTCTAAGTCATACCTCTTCCCCCACCACAGATTCCTATAAGGACAAAGGACTTCAGTTTTTAAAAGTACAGATGAAAAGTAACCGAATGTGAGAAATATACATCACTAATGTCTGATGTCTAATGTCTGATGTTTTAATGAGCTCTATGGTCTCATCCCTGCCCTAAGCAACTCCAGTCAACACAGCCAGCTTAGGGCATTGCCAGGTTCATAACTGAATTTCATACAATTTATTCTGCTGATTTTTTTTCTCCATTGCACGTTCAACACAGGCTGTGCTCAGTGAACAAAACAAGGGGTTTAGGACTCTCTTATGAAGACAGGCTGACAGAGTTGAGGTCATTCAGCCTTGAAAAGGCTCCAGGGAGACCTTATAGCAGCCTTTCAGCAGCAGAGGCAGATAGAGGAGGATGCATCAACACGGAGAGGTATGAGAAGTGAGAGGCACAACAGCAGCATGCATAGCATACCTGGAACCAAAACCAAGCCTGGCTTTGACATTCAGGGGTGCAAAGACTCTCTCTTTCAAAGTGTTGCTTTGCTATAGTTCCAACTTTTAAGTCTCCTTTTTGCTATCAGGATTTTAAGTTGAAATAAACACACAGAGTGCAATGCAGTAACATTGTTTTGCTCCTGTTCTTTGGTTCCTGACTAAACCCAGCCTTAGAGAGGGATCAAGACATTTGCTGGATGTACATGACACAGGCATATGAGACTTGTGCACAGTTGCTTTCTGTTCTTTCCACTTTCAGACCACCCACTATTTTAGCTGCTTTTTAACAGTTTGTATATTCCCATTCATATCTGGAAACATCCCCTGGGAGCTTCCATTTGCCACTCACACATAGATGCCATGGTGATATGTGTCTAAGAGGTGCTATGTTGCGTGCTGCTGTGCTGCACTGGGACCTGAAAGCTTTGCTTGAGCTGCCTTAGGTGACAAAACTACCCAGCTGAAGAGCTGGAGATGCCACTCAACTCTCTTACAAGGGCCATTCCCTACTAGGATGTATTAGCCTGCATAGAGGTCTCCACCACGAGTCCCAAAGGATGTCTTTATTAGCACGACTACTTCAAACACCTAACCGACTCATGACCAACAAGTTTAATGTTGGCAAGCCAGCTCTTGTTGCTTTGGTAGTGAAGTGGTCTACAACCTTGATAATCCATGAGTGATGGGTATTGTGAATGTACTTAAAAGAACTCGCATCAAGAGAAAAGGCTTCCTGTACCAGAACCATTAGTGACAGTTTGTTGGCCACAATGAGTACAGGAATATATCAACAAAACAAAATGCTGTGCGATCGTTATGCTGCCCTTAATCAACTGGAAGGCACCTTCCTGAATGTCACAGAGAAATGCACCAGCTGGTGTTGAATAGGCTTTCTTCTCTCCAAATAAGACGGTATTCAACAGGACATCTGAGTCCAGCCTATTTTCCAAGGCCTCATCCATCTCCTGCACATGAGATTATACCCAGTGTCAGGGCACTGAAGAGAACAAATTTTATTCTTTAGCCGTGAATTTCAACACGGTTGATCCTTCATCCCAGCACATCCTGCCCAGGTAGTGAAAGAGGATTTTTTATCTACAGAATAAAGATCATCTCAATCACCTTTCTCTCCCATTGCCTCTTAATACTCCAAGTGATGGCGAGGTCACAGGTTGGTACTTTTATCTACTTGGTATGCTTTCATTTCATTTCTACACATCAGCTCCTCAGAAACAGCTAGCAGCAAATGCCAGCCCCCAAGCCCATGGTGATAAGGATTTTAGTGTTCATTGACTGAACAAAAAAGTTCAGCAAAAAGGAGATTTTTGGCTGTTGGAGATAATAGAGCAACCAGGCACAATGTCTTTGACCGTTATCTTTCTAATATTTCCAGCCAGAGACCCACTTTGAAATCCTTGACTAGAACAGGCTGAATTTTCCAGCTTGGTGCTGGAATATCATCTGTGTGAGAGTCACTTCTCTTAGCTTTCTTGAGAAGCTCATTGAGAAGTGGTTTGCAGGTGCCAAGCCATCCACTGGTATTTGCCTCGTACAAGGGCCACGTGTCTTGAGTTTCTATTCTAATAAAGAGATTATCAAGTAAATTCATTCAGGCATGGAGAGAGATTCAGACAAAGGGTAACTTACGTGCAGAACCAGGCTGCAAAACTGGGATTATCAGTGCACCTGGAGTCTCAAACCATGTGAGCCCTAGCCAGAGAGGGCCAGGAGCTCAGCACTGCTCACCATATAGGTTCTTAGCATACCATGAAGTCACTAGAACTCAGAACTTTGATACCAATGATAGCATAACCCTGTGGTAATTTCTTGACATGAAAGAGTTCCCACGAAGAGCCTTATGTATAATATAGATAAAGAATATCTATAAGAAGAAACATGCACTCCTGCTTGCCCCATCTATAATCCCATTCCTTATCTTGGTTTATTTTATTTCTCCTTTATGTTTTTTCACAAACACTTTGAAGTTCACAAAAATCAAGTGCCAGGTCTATGCACAATCTTTCTGTCCTGTCTGGAATACCTTGAATTACGGGCAATGGGTAATGAAGGGGTAGAAGCAGGAGAGCCAGGGACCTGTGCACGCATGTCTGAGCTATGTCCTTAATGCCATCAGAGTCCCCATCACTGCCATTCCTATTGCCTCTCTCTCTTGTACGAAAACCAACCAACTCATGCAACACCAAAACCTGCACATGGAGACTGGCAGTCCTTTCTTCCCCCAGATCTGGGCAGCATCTGTTTGCTTGCCTTTGCAGTACACAGGAAGACTAAAGGAGCCACAGATCTTCTGCACGGTTCCTAATTTGAACAAAAACATGACAGGAGGATGAAAGCAAATCTCTTTAGGGATTGTCTCAGAGTTGCTGAACCCCAGCCATCATTGTGCATTGATGAGATGCTACATTTCAGTCACTCCCTGTATCAACCCACCTATCTATTAGCAGAGACTGTAATAACCAGATGCCTCAGACAGTGTTTTGAAGCCAAGCACTTGCTTGAAGATATTTGGATTCAAGATAGGCTAAATAAAAGCTGATACGAGAAGTAAAGCTTATAGTATGCAATAAAACGAGGGGCTAGATTTCAGGTTTTTTCACTGGGCTTTAAATTGCCTCTTTTCTTAGGAATAATAATGTAAACCCATAAAATCTTTGTTACTGAGAGGCACCATAATGAGCGTTTTATGTTGAAGTAAAAAATACTTGAGCTTCCATGTCCTTCATCAGATATTTGACCTCAGATCAGAACTTGAACTGTTGCCATTTGCCTTAAAATTTAAGCATCAGTATAAAAATAAGCCACAAATGTAATCATTTTGAGTACTACGGACAACACAGACACAACAAGTTGAAAGCCAATTGTTAAACAAGCAAGTACTTTCCTAATCATGACAAAAAAGAGAGCGCAGTAACACACGATGAAAGTAACCAGAAAGCAAACAGAACACACCATTGATTGAGTCCTTCATTATCTAGGATAGCGTTTAATGGAGGAACCTGCGCGTGTGTCATTGCTCTTATCTCTCCAAAGGCAGTATGCAACACAGTCTCTTCATTTTCTGCTTGAAAAGATCATTGTAAAAAAAAAAGTGTCAGGGAGTGGAGGTCATGCTGATTTATTGGCAATTAAACCTGCAGGATTTCTGCACTCCTTTCAAAACAAAGTATCTCTGGGTAATTCAGCCTGGCAGATTACACAGTGAGCTATCTTCTAGAAAGCATGAATCTTTTTGTTTGTGCACAACAGAAGCAATTGACTTGTAGGAAATTGCTACTATTTTCTGTAAGGTATTTGTATTACCTATGAAGAGACGGAGGTTAAGTTAGCTCTTAAAAATGCAAGATTCTTCCCGGTAGTAAAAAAGCTGGGTTTATTCCTCATCTATAGGTTGAGGATACCAAGCCTACAGATAAGCTTCTTCCTGCTTAAGAGTAAATAGAGGATGGTGCTAAATATGTAATCCAAATCCACTGCTGAGAAAGACTACATTTGCCTTACTCCATGGTTGTATTATCCAGACTGGAGTAGGTACTTCTGCACAAGTTGTCAAACCGGGCTGCATAGGCCTGGTCTCTTTGTGATGATTTTCCAGCTGTATCATTTAGAAGTCTGAAAAAAGGAATGTCAGCTAAACTGGCAAAATATTCACTATTCTGTTTGGCAGAACTGTCGCACACACATTTGGGCTTACATCATTTACTGACCTAGCAGAAGCTATACCAAACAACCAGATGCAAGTATGATTGCTAGTCTCACCTAAAGTGTTTCCCACTGTAGCAGTAACGTCAAACTCCTTCTAACACAGGTTCCTTCTTAGCTCTACAAACTGTTTTGATATCCAGTAGCACAGAGTGAATGTTTCAACAGTGACATCTTTCCAATCAGTGGTTGCATGGTTGGGAAAGCATTTAGTTGTTAAATTTTGCCAGATAGTATTGCCCCTCATATTTCCTTTATAGTTACCTGCTTGTCTGAGCTCTGGATCTATACTGCAGAGATATTCAGATGAGAACAGTGGGTCTTGGGAGATGTTAAGAGACCCTTAATCTCAGAAGGACCTGTTAAGGGGTGAAAGAAAAAAGAGAGCATGTTCAATCCCTAACATGTGCAACTTTGGGCTTGTCTGTATATAGCTGCAATCAGATCTGCACAAGAACTTTGGCATCAAGTCCCATTTTAGGATGTAGCAAGAGGTGAAACAGAGAGCAAATGTGACAATCAGCAGGATGGTGGGAGGAGAAACACTACAAATCATGCACTGCAGAGAATCCCTTGTGGCTTTGCCTAGAGTGAGGGAAGAAACCAAATGCTAGACTAGATTGTTGGTAGGACAGAGCAAAGCAGGAGACAGAAACCACGAGCAGAAAGTTAGTGTGGGAGTTGGAGAAACAGGAGGTCACTTTGAAAGTATTACTTCAAATAAACTGCCAATGCAAATTGGAGATGCTACTTGCAACAAGAAATCCTGGGAGAAGCAGGTACCTAAACAGTTCTGGACCAGCTTTTCTCTCATGGCATCCCTGGCAGAAACAAAAGTTAACCAGATCCTGCAGACAGCATCCTGATTTGCTCCTCTGGAGAAGACAATGCTATTCCTGGGTGATTTAACCTGACAAAGTCTCCTTACACTGGCTCTCTGCAGGGTGATACACTGGTTGTAGGTCATGATGCAAAGTGCTGAGGCACTGTGAAGCCTGGCTGGCCATTTACACACGTGGTGTAGTGACTGGGCCTCGCTCTCATATCACACATCCATGCCACTGGATCCCCAGCACTTACCTTTCTCCACTCTGCAGGCTCTTAAGTCACTCATAAGAGCACTGACCATGCATTATAACTTAAATAACAGGATGGCTTGGATGAGGAAGTGCTTTCATGGCTCTGAGTGTCATGGGTCAGGTCGGGAAGATACGGCCTTCAGAGAGTCCCTGCTGTGCCCCCAGCTCTCAGAAGAGGCAGACTACAGCTGCTGGAGGGCAGGTTTCATCTTCCCAGTGGGTTTGTTCTCTACATAACAGGTCTGGATGACCATCGTCTCTGCCTGGGGAAAGCCTTATCCCATGATGCATTTATAAATGCCATCTACCATCAACACCTTGGATCAAAATATGAGAAAAGAATTTTGGTCCTGACAGGTGAGAGAAGGAAAGGCCTATTTTCTGCCCAGAGCAGACCTCCCCCCCGCCCTCAAATGTTTTTCTTTTTGGTGTTTGTTTGTTTATTTGTTTAGTATTTCTACACCTTTGGTGAGTGTAAGACAAGCAGAGCTCTGACTGTGAAGGGTAAGAAGTTGTATGTTGCTGCTGAACTCAACTTGTGGTTACAAAGGGTAAATGAGAAAATCTTTGAGCAGCTCTGCTTTAAAGGCCAGGGTGTAAATACAACTAAGGGATGAGGATGGATACCATCCTTGTTGGCCCACAGCAAATCTTTCACGTAATAAATTGCAATCAAAAGGATCCTGAATTCAAACATCTCTCTTTCAAGTTGCCACCCAGCTGGGCAAAAGGCAAAGTGACGCACCCTGATTTGAATAGGCAAACCACGCTGAGCTCAGGCCCCCCTGGCTCTTCCCTCCCTTGGCAGCAGCTGAGGTGTGGTAGGCAGCAAGGCAAGGTGCAGGGAACACGCTTTCTTGGAGGCAGACGGGAAGGAGGCAGAAGGATGGGAATTTAGGTAAAAGAGCCTCTTAAGGGCAGAGCATTGCTGGTACCAGCAGCGTTAGGTCTGTTTTTAATGGTTTAAGAATGGAGGGTGCTTTCAGCATTAGATAGCTTTATTAATACATAATTTATATAAGTGCACTTCTGTTGTTGGCTGAGAGGGCAGCAAGGCCCTGGCTAGCTGCTGAAGCTGTAAAAAGAAAAAGAAAGGGCAGAGAGTGTACTGTGTACAGTCAGTGGAAACTAGTTGGGAGCAAAGTGAAAGTTGCTGAAAACAATTTTTTTCTGGTCAAAACTCTGTGACTGGACTCTGTTTCCAAAGCTGGTCGTGCTCTGATGTTGTGCAAGAAGGCTGTACACAACAGAGCTGAGCCTCCTCGGCACTGGATTCAATCCTCCACCCCTGGGGGAATGCTCTGACTGCCATTACTCTGGGGATGATTTACCCTTACTCAAAGAACCCCAAGAAGTTTTTCTCTGAAATTATTTCCTGATAACATGGGGTGAGATCTCCTTAAGACACGTTCCCTACTTCCTTTGTAAATAAAATTACTGCAACGCATCACGAGACAAGCAAAAGCTGAGTGTCCTTCAGAAGGCAAGAAAACCTTGGAAGGGTGAATAAACATTTTTTTTTTCAGTGGCAGATTGGCCGCAAAACCAAATCTCTCCTTGTGAATGACGTCCCGAGGTCCTCACTGTTATGTTGTAAAACTGAAAGTGTACGCAGGAGTGCAAAAAAAACCCGCTAAGCAAACAAAGTTCTCACCACCCTGAAAAGCTTAAAGCTGAAGGCACGAGTGGAGGACAATGTGATACAAGGCAGAGCAAACACGGCGACGGCTTCCTCTTTGTTAAAACGACGGGGGAAACAAAACACACACAGACACAAAAAGAGAAGGTTTAATGCCACGGGAGGCACGAGAGAAGGAAATGTGGCAAAGGTGCGGGGGGAAATTAGGCAAAACACACCAGCGCACGGGTAAGCGTGGACGTGCGAGGGGAAAGGGAAGTGGAAGCAGAGGGAGGGTTTATCCTTTAAATTTGCTTTTTTTTTGGGGGGTGTCTTGCAGGAAACGGAAGCTTTCCTCAAGCAGCGAAGATGCTTGGGGTGGGATGCGGAGGCTTGCAGCCACGCACCGCCCCGACGGTCCCGGCGCGGCGGCCGTGCAGGAGGCAGCGGGGTCGCCGGGGCGGTGCGGGGAGGCGTTAACCAGCGACGGAGGAGGAGGGGAGGGGAGGGGAGGAGAGGGGAGGTTGTTCCCGGTTGCCATGGCGAGGCGGGGAGGGCGGCGCTGCCGCCGCTGCGCAGGGAGCAGCTGCTCCCTGACACATCCCCCCGCTGCCATATTGTGTCCGCGCTGCCGCCTGCACGGCTTCATGACCGCGGTGAGTGGAGCCGGCGCTTCCCCCCCCCCCCCCAATCCCCACGCGTGGGTTCGGTGTGCTTTTTTTTTTTTTCCCCCGTTTTTTTGGGGGGGCTTTAGTTTTAGGGGTTTGAGAGGTTGAGGGTGTTTTATTTGTTTTGTGTTTAAGGCTTTGGGAGGGTTTCACGAGGGAATGAGGAAGCGCGGGGAGCAGCGCGGCGGGGCGCGCTGGGGTGCGGGTGCGGGGTGCGGGGGGTGGGGGGGGTGAGTGTTGGTGCTGCGCCCCACGCGTGGAGGCGGAGAAGNCCGCAGCTGCTCCCGGCGCGCCTCGGCGCAGCGTCCGCCCGCCCGCCCGCGCTGACCGCCCGCGCTGACCTCCCCCAGCCGCGCCGCGCCGCGCTGCTCAGGCGCTCCCAGCTGACACCCAGTTAAAGGGGTGTCCGCCGCGGGCAAGGGGGCGGCGGCGCAGCCCTGCCGTGCCCCCCGCTCTCAGGTTACCACAAAAAAAAACCCCTCCGGGGGTTTATTTAACTCAAGAAACACCCTTTGGTTGTTATTCGGGTGCGCCCTGGCGTCCCCGGCTCCGGTGGGAAGCTCCCGAGGGTGTGCAAAAGGGGCTGTGGGTTGCGGAGGTGAGCGAGGAGCAAGGGGACGCGTTGTGGGGGTTCCTGCGTTTTGGGGTGAAACGCTGGGAACGGCTCACGAGGTGCTCGAGGCGAGGCTGGGATCTGCACGTGGCCCTTCAGAGTTTTGTGTCTCTGTTCAGGTGTTCTCGGTGGAGTTGAGCACTGAAGCATGATGGGCAGGATACTGTTGCCCACCTGGCTTAGTCCTGCTCAGGCACACACATACTCCCAAGTCTCCCAGTTTATATGGGAGTGGAAACTGGCTTTTGTGCATGTCGACTTGGATCCTACAAACAAAGAGTACAAAGAGTAAAACCAGAAAGTGAGGGATCACCTTAAACTGAGCCCAGTGAACTCACCACCAAGCCTTGGTACCTGCCTAGGGGTGGATGTTACATGCAAAGTATAAACTTAAGAATGCTGAATTACATTGGATTTGAATGCTGTGAAGATAACTTGACTGGATTTGTGGCTAAGCTGTGAAATCAAGATAATTATATATATATAATGTGCTACATATATATACATATACACACACACACACACACTCCAAGTCTTGTTCTTGGTAGACTTGTATTTCGATGGACTTTTGGCAACAGCTGGTTTGTAATATATAGGCATGTGGATAATTTAACTTTTGTTCCTTCGTCTGGGGTCTTCTTTAGCCTCCCAGAAGTCTGTTGTGGTGCTACATCTATGCAAGAAAAATAAAGCTGGTGTTATGTCAGAAAACTTGAACTAGTTTGCAGTTGTTTGGGTTTATTGGGTTTTTTTGTTTGTTTTTTATTTTCCTTGACAGGTGCCAACTCGCATTTCCTAAGCTCTGCGGAAGGTAGTTGGACACATAACTCTGAACTGAAGGCCAATAGTAGCAATTAACGTGTCATAGAATTTGAGGTGATGAACTTAGCTGAGTGCCAGGGTATGTTATTTCTGAGCTTTGCCGCCTGCTGCCACAGCATTCGACTTCTGCTAGGGGCTTACTTGTGTCCTGCTGTGGGACTTGAGTTTTGTACAAATAAGGAGGAGATGGTAATACTCACGTTGTATATTTGAGTTGCCTAAAATATGTATAGGACTTTCCTGTTCTCTTCCTCTCTTTGGTTTGGTTGTTTTTTGTAATGTGCCCATAACCTGAGTGGTGCCACCATGCACAGTGTGCAGTCTTGCAGAGAGCAGTGGAGGCACTGCATTGACTGTAGCTGCAGTACTGCCCTGGAGAGCAAGGGACTGGAGGGAGCTGGTGCCATTGGCCCCATATCACCTCAGGTGCTCTCGGGCACCTTACTGGAAGAAAACTCAGTTAATGTCTTTATTGACAGCATTTTGACCAGAGGATGAAGTTGTGACCCCCTTTGGCTGTGCCTGAAGGAGCTCCGCAGGGATTGCTCAGCCCAGAAGTAAGATTTATTGATTTCTTTTCATCTGGAAGATACCTATGCTGTCTCGATAGCTTCAACTGGCACAGGTTTTCTGCTCTGAGAGCCTTCTCCTGTCCTTTGGGGAGCTCGGGATGGAAGGCGCCAGCATTACCAGCAGCTGTCTCAGTGTCAGGATGTGCCAGTCCAGTAAGTAATGGAGCAGACACAGGGATGTGTAATGGCCTTGTCAAACAAGAAAAGGGATTGCCAGGTGAGTGAGTGTATTGCCTGTGAAAGAAGATGGAAGCTTAGGGGCACATCAAGCTGGTATTCACCATCCTTATGAACCACAGGCTCAGCCCGCTCAATGCAGTGGACTTGAAAACCTGACACATTGAGCAAAGGCAAAGTCTTTTGTTGAACAAGATCGTTTTGAGACCTGAAGATCCCATGTATGGATTTAGTTTAAACTGCTGAGAAAATTATGCAGTTTTTGTGTGTAAGACTTGGTTCCCATAAGAACAGTGCAAGTTTTCTTGCTGGTTTTGCTGGGGTTGGATTTCTCCCATCTTCCCATGTCATTGCTCCTTGGCTACTCGTTTTTGGGGTTGGAAGGAGACAGTATTTATGAGAGGAAGTACTCTAGGCACTCGGAAGACTTTTTCCAAATGCAGGTTCACATTTCCATAGCTGAATGAGCCAGACAGTGGAATTACAGCTGGTGGGTGAAAGAAAGTAGGAGTACTGGTGTGCCCACAGTCACCGCTGCTGTGCATCTCTTATGCAGTTGCCTTCAACAGGGTAATCTTATTGCTCTGCCGTGGTGCAAAGTGAGCTGTGTGAAACACAGCTTTCATGGCTGGCTGTAAATCGATGAAATGCAACCTTTAGTCCCCATAAGTAAAGGCTGTCGGCAGTACAGATGTACACTCGCCACCTTTTAGCACAGGTGTAAAATGTGTACCTTGTATTCCATCTGGCCTCTTGAGTTTTTTTTTTGTGGTTATCGCTGTTCCTCTCCCTCCCGTAAGCTCGTGTATAGGATGTCACTGCATTGACGGTAACTTTTTTGAGGGAAGTAGGTGGAGGCAGCGAGTGCCTCATCCTGGTGTGTGTGCGCCTCCCTGCTTGCTCGCCAGCAAAACTGGTGTTGGGCAACTTCCTGCACCAAAGACGCTGCTGTCAGCGGCACTCGGTGACTCACGTCGACACCCGGCCTTGCCTCCTGACAAGTGCGTGCTTGTAGGCCACAAACCCTGTCACATCCCAGTGTAGCAACTGAGAGGGTCAGCTTGGGTGTGTGTAACGTGTCTCTTCCCAGATCTAGCAGCTTCCTCAGCTCCTAGAGGAGACTCCCACAAGTTTAATAAGAAACCCCTGAGATGCCGCTTCATTTTTGTTTTGTCTGGCTGGACCTTCACATGTGATACCGTTTTATTTGTGCCCTGTCATATTACCTGTGTCTTCGTACTGCGTGGTGATGTTGAACTCTCCATCACATCCTCTCCATGCTGATTAAAAGCACACAGTGATGCTCTGGGGCACTTGCGAAGTGTGGTTTAAGTCAGCAAGAGGGAGACAATGTGCCCATGCTTTTGTAATACGTTTCTTGTACAGAAGATGTGTTGTCCGATGCTAGTCAGTGTCTTTATGTGACCATTGGTGCTCTGCCTCCTCCCTGTAAAACGTTCTGTCGCGCTTGCTGTTGTAGAGCGGTGTAGGCGCTCCTCAGTGCTGAACGCTCAGAGGTCTGCACAGTCTGCAACTGGGAAACCTAGCAGTTGTCTGGGGTAGAAACACCTGTGTTACCGAATGGTTGCTCACGTACCAGTACGATTTTGAGAGAAGCCTGAAATTTATGCAGATAAGATTTACACCAAAAGTCAAATATATGGATGTTGACTTTTTTTTTTCCCCC
This sequence comes from Urocolius indicus, assembly GCA_013401255.1. Taxonomy (NCBI): domain Eukaryota; kingdom Metazoa; phylum Chordata; class Aves; order Coliiformes; family Coliidae; genus Urocolius; species Urocolius indicus. The sequence goes on along the minus strand of WBNH01011659.1, from coordinate 63,159 downwards.
CTTGTGCATTTGCTTTCTTTTTCCCCTGCTATGCTCAAACTTAGAGCTCTCTACTTTCTCCTCAAAGGGTGGGTAGGGTATGTTAGAGGCTTCATCAAATTGACTGTTGCTGTTACAGAAACCACCTCCCTTCTCTTCTGCACCCTCTGTAAGGATTAGAGTGTTAAGTTGGGCATGTTTTGGTTCATTTCCCACTGGCAGGAAATCCTAATGCAATGTAGCCGGGTCAGTGGTACACATGCATGCTCGCCTTGCAGGATGATGGTGGTTGTGGTCTAAGTTGGCCAGTACCGCTTCTCTGCCGCTTCTCTGATGGGGCAGATTTGAAGCATTGCTGAGCTGAGATTGTGTCTACAGCCTCCAGCTGTGGCGCTTACGGCCACATATAGGCCTTCTTCTCTGGCCAGTGACAAACCTGATCTCTGCATGACAGCCACAAACAGATGCACTGTGACTTGCTTTTGAATGACACCTCTGGATACCTTTGACATGATCAGTGTGACCATTGTTTCCCACCTGTGAAGTTCTGGATGGGTGTTACATGGGTGATGCTGCTCGATCCTCATGTTATTTTGCTTATACATCTGGATATCCCACTGGTGTGCATCGAACATTTTTTTATTGTGGACTTTGTGATGAGCAACTGGATGTATTCCCAAAGCCTGTCTCCTTCTCTTGGTACAACACTTGGGCTTTGTTCTCTCTCAGATTGTGGAGTTTTTCAGTTCATTCCTATCTTGCAGTTTGTAGCTACTTTTAGTTTTCCGGTTTTAGCACTCTTACTGCATTGCATTGTGCTTAGATTTGGGACAACTATATAATTGCCTAAAAGCTAGTTTCTGGATGTAGAGAGAGCTCGGCTACTGGAAAACTTGCACAAAGTAGAGCTGAGTGAATGGGAGCTGGGAAACTTGCTGCCAAGGAGCAGCAGCAATCACATCCGTCATCCCCTGGACTGTGAAAACCATCAGCAGATGGGTTAGCAGCCAGTTTGGTTTCATCTGGGGATGTTGAGTAGTCGAAAGTATGGAGCTGATGTGCTTTTGGTCTTTTGACCATGCCATATGAGTAGTGTCAGATGGTGTCTTGTACTGTGACAGTCTGGTTTTGCTAGCAGGGATGCCCTTCTTCTGTGTTTAGTGAAACTTGTGTCTTCTGTAGTCTTCCGCCTGGAGGTGCCTGTATCGTTCATTAAGCTGGGCCAGTTTTCTGTATGATCCAGTCATTCCAGTGTGCAGTCACCATAGAGAAGAAAAGAAAATTTTATGCCACGACCTTTATGAGCAGAGGGATGATTCTGATATAAAGTAATTTTGAAACAGAAAGCCGAGTTCAACAGTTGCAGAGTAAAATTAAGAGCAAGTTGGCCAGGGAGGTGAGCACAGTCAGTAGCATTGCTTTGCCATGCCCCACGCTCTGGAGGAGAACTCTGCTGCATAGGGAGCAGGAGCTGGGACACAGCAGTTGGTGACAGCTTCTCGTGATCACAAAGTTGTACTGACAATGTGACAGTGGCTTTTGTGCTACAGCTCCCATCTTGCTTTTAAATTAAATCTTGCAGACGGGTTGCTTGGGGCAAAGCTTCAAATTGTTGGCTTGCAGCTGAAAATCGGGACTTCTGGTACTTCAAGTCTGAAGAAGGCAGAAAAGCTGAATGGAAAAGATAACATGGTATTCTCTGGGGTTGGTAAATTGATACTGACACCAGCTGAAATATAGCCATTTTCACTTCTGTTTCAAGAGGGTGGTAGAGAAACATGTGGAAGGGTTACCCTGGAAAGGGAATTAGCATCAGAATTATTTTGCAAGCTATTTGCTCAAGTGGCTCACTTGTGAAGTATCAATGGCTTACATTTTTTTGCATTTTGGTCTATTTAGCAACCAATGTAATGAATTTAGGGAACATGACCTGAAGGCATCTTTTGAAAAGCTAATATTTGAAAAGCTAATAAGTAAAGCACTTTTCTTAAAAGCAGCTTTTTAAATTTTTTTCTCCCCTTTCTGTAAGACCAAGGGTTTTTCTTAATAGATTAGATTTCACTCCTGGTTTGGTTTTTAAAAAAAATTTTTGTTTCACAGTATCTCAATTAGACTGTTCTCATGTGTGTGTTTTAAATCTGAAGCACAGGAGCCTGGTGCAACAGTGACTGTAGCCTTTAGAAAGGCTTCACAAAGTTTCTGCAAGCAGCACTCAGTGTCCCAGGGGCTCTGGGCCATGTAGAAGGTCTGGATTGGGGTCTGGGCCTGTCCACGAGTGGACTTATCATTTTTGTTTCAGAGAGTTATTTCAGTCTCAAAACCCATTTGTATGTGTGAATATGTGTACTTTTTCGTACAAGTTAGTTCTCAGATGAAATATCTCTCTCACTCCCTGCCCCTGCCTGGCCTATGAAATGATTTAATCCCTTCCTTTTTAAAATTTTACAGCCTTTCTTGACATTTCCTAATATTGGACCTTTTAGTTGGTTTTCATTACTATTTGTGTTTTTTATTTTCACTGCCTTTAATTAGATCAGAGTATGAAGGATAATATTGATATTAAAGAGGCATTAATACTTTCAAGACTCTCTCATTTTTTGGCAAGTGTCTGGAAGACCTCTCTTTTCCTTTCAGCCCACTGATGCCGAGGTTAAAAGAAACCCCTGAACTTACACTTGTCTGGTCCTTTAGTTGTTTGTGGCTTTTTTCAGGCTGGCTTTGAGAAGCTGATAACCGCCTTTTTTAATGGAGTTTTAAACAATTATTTTTAATTGTTCCCCACGATAGGAGCAGGAAGGGCTCTGCCTGCTGTGGGTGCTGCCCCCCCAGGAGATCTCAGGGTGCCTTTTGTCATCAGGGGATGCAGCTTCCCCGCTTGTCTCTTCTACAGACAACGCGCTCAGCTCGCCGAAATCTATGGCCGAGAGGCGGTTTTGTCCTCTGGAGACCGTAATGCCTTTAGTTGTCTTGGATACGTGACATCATATAGTGGTGTAATCAAATATGGGCTTTTCGAAAGGCCAGGGCCCGCCCCGCTCCCTGGAAATTCAGCTGACCTCCAGCCTGCCAAGCCACCCGTGTGAGGTGGGCCAGGGGATGGACAAAGGAGAAGGGTTGGGGGTGGGGAAGGTTAAATTAACGGGGGGAAAAATGGTCTGGTGTCATGCTTTTAATGCTCTCAGTCAAGCAGATGTGGTGCTTTTTATCTGTGGGTTTTCACTAGTTGTGCCAATCTTTTTTTTTTTTTTTTTTTTTTTTTTTTTTTCTCTGTTCTTCCCTCTAACATGGGAAAACTTGTAGCTGATCCTGTGGTATGTGCCTGCTGGCTTGGAAGTCTGTCTCAAACTTGCGTAGGTGAGTGGCGACAGTCAGTTACACACATTGGTTAGTGTATTTAAGTGAGGACGAGCCCTGGTGTCGGTAACCGCTGATATATGCAAGGGAATATGAAAAATCAATAGAAGAGTTTGCTTTGCTCTTGATATGGCTGCTTGCATGCAAAAGCACATACCCATCTTTTAAAATTGTCTCACAGAGTCTGTTTATGCTAGTATAAAAGTTGTGTATGGAGTATACAAATGCCCTTGCTCAGTAACTAAGACAGAGTTCATTGCAGAGCTGCTGTGATTAACCTAAGTGTGATACAGCTAAAAATCTGTTCTTCTGGATTAAAACCATATTTCACTCCTCAGTCTTAGACTGCCTGATATTATTATTGTTGTTTTTAAATCTGGAGGTAGATTACCAAAAGGTTAGCAGGTTTCAGGTCTTCTTACTACCAGCAGAGGTGACCGAGTTGCTCAGCTGGTCCTACAGAAGTAAACAGGTAGATTTAGTTGTGGAAAAGGTTGACCTGACCTGAGGCACGGATGTTGTGCAAGTGCCAAATGGCACCTTTCATCTGATGCCACTGGAGAGTAAAGAAAGGACAAGCAACAGCAGCAGCAACTTGGGCTCACATACTAACTTGGCATGGACAAGGCTGTTGTATCTTCTATAGAAAAGGCTGAATTGGGTTTTTTTTTTTGCCAGTTCAGGGAGTCCAAGTGTAGTACTACAATGACATCTATGCATTCTTACCCGCAACTCTGCTTGTTTTGGAGACGATTACTCTTGGTGGGACAGAGGTATCTGGTGTGACTTTGTCTCTTGGATCTGGACCGTGCTGGAGTTGAGACTTCTTCAAGAAGTGTAGCAATGTACCTGAAGGAAAAGGGACGTGTGGCTCACCCAGACTTTGGTTATATGAGACCGTAAAGTGCATTAGGCTCGGATGCAGGCCTCAGACTTTAGCTGTATCAGACAGTGAACAGTGAGCCTGAAGAATAGTCAAGGATGAGTTGCTTATTAGAAAGTAGATATGAAGGCAGCTGTGTGTGGGAAAGAGGCTATGTAAACTTAGAATAAAAATTAGATAGAGAAGGAGTTAGTATCTTTACAGTAGCAGTTTCTACATTCTTTTACCTAACATAGTTAAGCTTAATAAATCATATTCTGCTATTAGGCACATGAACAGAGCATGATAGACTGAGCTATCCAATCATAATAGAATACATCAGGTATGTAGAAAAGAACAACATATATAATGTGATTGAATGCTAAATTAAACGGCTTCTGCATTGATCATATTGTTCTGATGCGAGGTCCGTGAATCCCATCCCGTGAGGTGGTCCCTGCAAAGAAGGGCCACTGCAAAAAAAACCATGCTTCCCTGCTTGCCTGAGGGTATGCCCAAATGGGCTTCGAGTTGGCCTGTGTTAAAACAGCTTTGTCTTAGTAATAAATTGCTCATGCATCAAAGCATTCGCTTCTGTGGCAGAGCATAGTGGTGCTCAACATCTTTGTAGCTAGGATTGTGTATGGGAGCATGCAAACCTTGTTTAACCATAGATGTACTCTGCTAGTCTGAGGACCTTACAGCCCCAAAACCTTTATGAAACTTAACTTTTCACTGAGTTAGAAAGAAGGTGGCAAAAAATGTTATCTCATGATGTTGAATCCCCTCCAATCTCTGAACCGACTACTACCTGAATACACCTGCAGCCACGATCAGCCCCTTTGGACTTGGGCTCTTTGGCTTGCAAGTGGCCTGGAAGAGTGAGACTTCACTGGGCTTTGGGTGCTGGTCTAACATTTATTAGCAGGGAGGTCTTCTCTAGGCTTTTATGTGTGCTCTAGAGTGATATCAAAAATCACAAGACTGGTGAGAAGAAGGTTATTTCTCTTGCCTCTTTTCTGATGCACCCTAACTTCTGTTTGACCAACCTTGATTGACTTTGTGGCCTTTTAATCTTCTTACCTTAGAGTCATAGTCTGCTGTCTGTGATTATCATGCAAAATAATGTACACCCCCACTGTGATACTCTGTATTTGATGAGTAGATATTTTGGTTGTCTTTCATTTTTGAGGTGCTTACAGGAGATAGATGCTTGAGTCCCTTTGGGTTTGGATATGTGATGCTCCACTTTTAGTTGCAGGGGTTAATACTAATTAACAGCAGCTTGCTGTGTTACTGTGTACTTACTGATAAGGTGAGGTACATGGGACGGAGCATCAACTGTTGCATATTTTTCAGACCTATGCATAAAGCACATTATGTCTGCATTTTGCATGGCTGGAGGTTGCCTTCCAGCTCTGCTTGCTGGGATGGGGCTGTCCCCATGGCCATTGCAGTGGATCTCTGGCCATTCAAGGTGCCAGCTGGAGAGGCTGGTTAAATGGTTGCCCTCTGACATCCTCCTTGAGTAGCAAGTGGTTCCAGGAGGGTGGGAATAAAACACTCTTTGCGAACTGCAGTGTTTAAGTGACTGGAATTTTTTTTTTTTCTTATGTATTAAATTATAATAGTCTAATAATTGCCTTTCTAGCTTCCTAGCAAAAATACTTTAATTTTTGCTGATTTGTTCATGGAGAAGATAAGCGGTGAACTGGGCACTAATAAAGTAATAAGAGATGTGGATTTTTGTGATGGATCGACTAAGAGAAGCATGGCACTAGTCTGTATTATTTACTCTTAAGTATATTGCTTGCAAATAATAATTTTTTTTTAAGGTAGGGTATCAGTTCTGCTAATGGTTCTCTGCTAATGCATAATAGCGTGCAAACAAATAGCACATTGACACCACAAAGCCTACGCGATTTTAAGTGTCAGTGTAGTAAGCTAGTACGTTTTTATTCCCTCTGTATTTTTGAGGAGCCGCTGGATGTGCCCAGGCCACGTTTGTCATGTAAAACACACTTTATTGCCACGTTTTCACCAAAGGAACAAATATAGTGACCTGGAAGTGGCACGTGTGTGTGTGTGTGCAAGTGCATGTTCTTGATCTACTGTGCTGACTGATGGCTTGCAAAGGGATATTTCATGCAACATGAACCAAGTGCTAAAATTACTAATACACAGCTGAGAGGTGTCAGCTACTATGTAGCTGGCTAAAGAGGCGTGGAACAAGGAGGTAAAGTTACTGGTTATAATGGAAACGGTGCAACTCACGTTACAGCAAAGTTGGTGTTTGTCTCATGGTATAAATTTTATCACTAGCTCTTTGGTTTCTTTTAAAATTTAGGAAAGGGTTGAGAAAGTGATATAAGCATATGTATATATTGCCATGTTTAAAGCCAGCAGTCACCAACTGTCAATATAAATCTGTTTTGATGGCTTCAGGAAGAAGTAAGTTGTAAGAAGAGCAAAGCTATTTTTGACCAGCTCTTTGAGCAAGTCACTGAGCTGGTAGTTAATAATACCTGTAACTGCACTTAAACAGAAAATTTGGGGATGGTTTCCAGCAGTAGTACTGGTAAGCATAGGTGCAGGTGTTACTGTCAAAACAGCTTTGCAATAGCTGGTGCAAAAGCGTATGACCAGATGAAGAGAGAAGAAAAGAGATGGGAAATCGGGTGTATCTTCTGGATGAGGCATAAACTCAGTACTCCACACTTGTCCAACACCAGGCAGGGGCTGGCAGGGCTCTGTCTTCTGTTGGGGGACATGAAATATATGTACCCTCTTGCCTTTCTATGTCACCATGTCACGCCCCCATCGTGCCTGTTGCTCCTGCCCTCCTAAATAAAGAGTCTGGACAAATATATCTGCAGGCAGGCTGGGCAGTATAATTCCATGGACGTGGTGAGGCTGCCAGTGGTGTGGTTTTGTGGTGGGACAGACAGATCGTGTACACAAGCTGGCCAGCACCTTGCCTCCGCTTTGTAGGTGCATGAAGCCACATGTTTACTAAAAAACGTTGTAAGAAGACATCCAGTAACTGCATAGAGCTGTCTGGTGAGATGTGATACTGAAATTGTCCTAGGCTTGCAATTGAACTTTTGCAGTAGGAGCTGGAGCGTGGAATCAAAATGATAGCATACACTGGGACAGGAAACTGAGTTGGGTTAGGGTTGGATTTTTTTGCTTGGAGTTTTTTTGCATTTAATATAGACCTCAGCTTTGCTGGTAAACTGCATCCATAGTTGGAATGTCTTATGTTTACAGCAGGCTGATACAGCCACTGTATATATATGTGTATGTATGTATGTGTATTGATATACATACACATCTGTAGAGTGGTTTTGTTAGTCTGTACTTCTGTAGGTGCAATGAAGCTCTGACACAGTCACATCAGCAGGAAAAACCCAGCTTTTGCCATACACAGTTTGCTAAATGACCCTTTAAAAACTTTACAAACAGGATGGCGGTTTTTGTTAGTGTAATGCATCTAAAGCATGAGTAGTCTGTTAGACTCTGCATTCTGGGTGGCAGCTCTTTACAGGTGATAATTTAGTGGTTTGTTTTGAGGTTGGGTTTTTTTGGTCAAAGGAAAAAGTCAAAGTGGTCAGCCACTATCGCCATGACAAGTCTGAGCTGCCATGTTAGTAGATGGTCCTTTCCTCTTGAGAGCTGGTCCCACCAGCCTCTGCTTTGCAGGAGAACTCAGATTGGCAGAGGAAGCTCTTGCAGGAGGGGCAAAAAAAGGTCTTTTGGACCTGGGCAACTCAACAGGACTCAGTTGATGAACTGATAGGCTGGCTAGATTTTTCCCTGGTAGAAATGGAAGGCAGGACTTGGGAATGTCTTAGAGAGTGGTAAAGACTGTTTGCTGAGACAGCAAATGCACTTTATGCTAATTGAAGTTTTGCAATTTATTTTTTGCTCTTTGGGCACCAAAGGCAAACGCTTCTAAATAGGGTCAATTTACAATATAATGAGAATAACTAAAGAGTCAACGTGAGAGCTGAGTGGATTAGGTCCTACCCATTCAGGTCTTTTTCAGGTTTCAGATACTGATATGGAAATGGCTGTTATTTCTGTGTTCAGATTTGCTGTTGAAGACAGATACAGCAGTTTCCAAGGCTTAGCATGTTATGAACTGGGGGCAGTTAACACATGCTCAGGAGATTGCTGAGGGGCTCGTGTGGGACCCTGACTCTCATCAGTGACCGCAGTAATGTTGCACAGTAGGGGGATGGTACAGCTCTGTGTTTAAGTGTGGTAGATTGCCAATGAATGTGATTTTGGAGATTTGCACTGATTACTGACCGTCGTCTTTGTTGCAGACCAATAAAGCTAAATGGGTCCAGTCACTGGAATGACTCCGGATAAGAAAGCTGAAACGCCGGGAGCAGAAAAAGCTGCGGGGCTACGGCAATGTCACGGGATGGGAAGCTTGCCCCATGCAGGCGATGCCGGCAGGCCGAAGGCCACGGTGGTGGACAGAGATTCCGCAGACGACGATGAGCTCACGAATTTGAACTGGCTGCATGAAAGTACTAACCTGCTAACAAACTTCAGCCTTGGAAGTGAGGGTCTTCCGATCGTTAGCCCCTTGTATGACATTGAGGGCGACAGCATGCCATCCTTCTCGCCATCCTGCTACCAGAACCCTGAAAAGAAATCCTCCACTTCCAAACCCCCTTATTCTTTCAGCCTTCTCATTTATATGGCCATCGAGCATTCCCCCAACAAGAGCTTGCCAGTCAAGGAAATCTACAGCTGGATCCTGGAGCGCTTCCCCTACTTTGCCACAGCGCCCACTGGCTGGAAGAACTCGGTGCGACACAACCTGTCCTTGAACAAGTGTTTCCGAAAGGTGGAGAGAAGCCATGGCAAGGTGAGACACGGTGGGAAGGAGGTGGATCAAGGTTGAAATTCATGGGGAAATGGAGAAGATTCTGTTGTTCTTAAGGACTTTTTATTTTGCTCTTGTTTTTTTCCCCCACGCCATATCCTCTGACACTCTATTTGCAGCTGGAGGTGGTTTGGAAATGCCACTTCTGACAAATCACAGGGTGACAAAAATCACTTGGTTTCATTATTTAGTGCTGACCTGGGTAGAGCTAGCTCTGGTGCATCCTTTTTAAAGCTTGCAAAGGATCTTGTTTCCACTTACTTATAGTCTTGTTAGCCTGCAATACTCACCTTGAAATTTCAGATGTGTGTCTTAGGATGTCTTTTTGCTAAAGCTCCATAAACTGGTGCGCTCTGTTTTCCAGTGCTGAGATTCTGGGGTGCGTTCATCCTACCCTGCCTTTCTAGCACAGCTACAGCTACAATCGCACCAGAAAGCAGAAGAGATCACAGGATGCCAAGCAGTTGGCTAGTGTGGTTGCTGCCTGTTTGGATGCAAATGTGGCCTTCTGCAAGGTGCCCTTGCTTGCAGGCATGCTGGATGTATGTGACTGAGTGTTTCGCTGTCCCACAGTTGTCTTGAATGTTACTGATGCTTTCACCAGTGATGATCTTTCACACCTAGCAAAGCTCTAGCTTTCCAATAGCCATCTTAGTTCCTGCATTTAACGTACTGTATTGCTTTAACCTCTGTCATAACATAAAAGTGTGTGTCTCTACATGGAGTAGACAAAAGCTTAATTTCTTGCAGTCAAGGATAGTTTTCTGTACAAATTCTTTCTTCTTCTGACCTGTATGATTTTACTAGTGACTTCCTTCCTCCCTCTCTAATTTCCTATCCCGTTCCTCAAAGAGCTGTCTCTGACTTAAATAAACCAACAAACCACATACCAAAAGTCAACAAACAAATCCTGGACCCATATGCTTGGAGGTCAGCCTAAGTGGTAACAGGCTTGTTATCAGAAATGCATGCAATGCCTGGCGTGCTAGACAGCCTCTCTCTGTAGATAGAGGTCCTGAAGCTGAGTGGCCATTGGGAAGGACAGCCTTGTGCTAAGAGGACTAAATGTCACTGTTTTTCAATATCCCAGCTTTTACATTAAAGTGTTAGTGTTGTTTTTCCAAGGAGCAGCTTTGCTCTGAAAAACGTAAGACAAAAACATGGTTAGGGAAGGGAAATCTCCTAAATCGGTGCATGAGTTCCTGCTGTGTGTGGATCTGCCTTTTAAAGCTAAGTGATTTCCAGCCTGGAAAACCCCCATGGTTTGGGAATTACCAGTCAAACCTCGTATCTTGACATTTGGGCAACAGGAGCTTGAAACTGCCCTGGACCTCTGCTTTACCTTGGCAACTCTACCAGTATTGCTAGACTCAGAGGACGGCTTGCTGCTGGATGTGACACCTCTAGTAGGAAAAACAAAATGGACAATAGCTACCACCACTACCAGTAAAGTGATGATGATGTGATCTGTCAGCATTCTCCCAGAGCTCTGTGAAGAACAGAAACTGTGTTGAAGAACAGAAACTGTGTTTACCAGAAAAGCCCCTCTTGAACCTTTGATGAAGCTTCCCCCCTTCCAGCAAATGTTATTAAAGTCTTTACCCTCTGTCCTGCTTGGATGGGACCAGATGAGGGTGTACTGCTTCAAGTTTTTCCTGCAAAGTAGGTTTGTGGCACACAGCAGCACGTACAGGTTGCACAGGAATTTATTGCACATCTGGCAGGTGACAGGAATGCTGCAGACCTCTTGAGATGAGCTCCTCAGGTGTCACTTCTTGGAGCGAGTAGTGGTTGCTTACAAGCTTATTTTGCTGATCCTGTTGCTTCTAACCATATGCCAGCCAAGCCTCTGGGTGCTTTAGTGAGAAAGGGCAAGGTAATCTTGTATTGTCTTCCATTTCTTTTCTTGGTTCCTGGCATCTTATTTGTGTCTTGAACAAATAAGACTATATTCTTATAGTCGGCTTCCTTCTATCCCAAGTGCCTGTGGAAGCAGAGAGGCCTATGGCACGTTGTGTCAGAGGAGCATCGTTTATTTTTTAACATCAGAGTAAGAAGTTTTTTAAAGCCTTTCAACTGAATCATGGCTCTTGTAGGGGAAGAGTGTAAATATCTGAGAGGAGGGAAAGATCTGTGCCTCTGCATCCCATGACAGGCTACTTTCTGACACCTCCCTGCCTGTTACTGCCAGCTATCAGCTACGAAATCATCTTTTGAAAGTCTGGCAGCAAAAGTAAGAAAAGTCTGTCCTTGTGATTGCCATAATGTTGAAGTTTTGTTTTGGACTGGGCATGCATCTGGAAGTGCATCTCCAGATTTTTTTCCCTGGTTACCTCATGAGAACCATTACTGCAGAGCAGTTGCAGGATGTGTGAACTGGGTTCATTTCAGCCACGCTAACCTGGAAAAGGTGCTGCAGGAGTGTACTGGCTCTGCCCTGATTGCTCCTGGATGTTGTCCACAAGACTCTTCTGGAGCAGAACTGAGTAGAACATCCAAGGCACATACAGGTTACCTCTCAGCACCAACACAGAGCTGTTCTAACCACGCTGTGCCGCATCGTGTTACAGACACAGCCCTGGATGGTCATTCTGTTTGTATGGATGTCTGTATCATCTGGCTCAGTGCCTTTACCCTGCCTGTTGCAGCAGACTCTGGGCATTATGGAGTCTAGGACAGCATTCAGCAGAGACTGGGGGAAGGCTGTCCTCGCTTGGATTGCTGAAAAATGTTGTATGTGATGGTTTTCTTTCAATGAATGGACGAGCGCTGAAGGGAAAGTAACAGCCCTGACGCACTTTGTGAGCCAGTGCTGCAGTCGAGAGAAGGAGTTTCTCCTGCCATGGAAACACGATGTGTGTACATCACATCTGCTGAAATACACGTTACCTTTTCTGTATGCACATACCATGATGCTTCTGTGGTGGTTCATTGAGATTCATTCTGCAGGTGGTTCATTGAGATTTACCCTGGATGACAGACTTATGAGCTGAAATACCCCTTCTTACTAGTTGCTCTTGAGGTCATCCAGACAGATGGCATTTCCAGTGGTCCTCTGGTGGTGCTGGTTGGTAGTTGGAGCTGGTGAACAGCAAGGGGATGATTCTGGAGCCAGACCCTTCCAGTGTGCGTGATGTGACCCTGATACCCCTAAAGATGTGGAGGTGTGGTTATGAGCCAGTAGTCTACAGAAGACATAGTTAATATAGTTAAAGCACTTTGCATCTTAAGTACTGTCATGCAAACTTGGAGTTGCAGGGAGAGAGGTCTTCAGTGGGAAATAGCATTTTTTGAGAGAGCAATATCTGATTTACAGCATAGGTTTGTAGTTGTTAGAAGCCCTGGAATCTCCGTGCTCTTTGCTAGACTGTTTTTACAATTGTGGATTGAGGAATTTTATATTAATGCCACTGGGGAGAAAAAGTCTGGTGAGGTAGGTCAAGCATTAATTAGGCATGGCACTGCTTGCATGGATGTGGCCCTCCCACTGATTGCTGTAGAGGTCAGAGCAGGGCAGGGCTTGAGTATCTTCAACAGATCTCCCTTTCTTCTTCTTGGTTGCTATATGTTTTAGGGTTTTTTTTCCTCTTTTAGGCTCATACTTTGCTGGTAGCAGAGGAGGGACCATGGTGGGATGGTGGTAAAGGTAAAAGACAAGGCCGCACCATGGGAGCATCTTGTTTCCAACTCATCTTACTATAATCATGCCCTGAAATGCTGGAGGATGAAAACTTACTTTCTTTATCAAATAACCCCAATGCTTCAAGACATAGGAATTATTTTCCTTTCTTTTATTTGCCTAGATAAAATCTTGCAAGTTAAATTAGAAACATTAGAAAGATAAAGAAAAGAGGATAGGCCAAAATATAGTCTCAGAGCAATGTAACTTTCTGGTTGGTTTAGAGATGGAAAGTCAAAATAGTCAATTGGCTGCCCTGATGCTGGAAGGACGTTTCTCTAGACGTTAAATCAAAGTTACACTTAAATTTCAGCTAGCACTTCAACAGTTGCTCCACTGTTAATGTGTAATAGTAACCTTCAAAAGCATTTTAATGCTTTAGGTCATCTTAGGCTTAGCCTTTGCTAGGAGAAATGGTACAGTCTTTTTTATTGTTGCTGTGGTTAAGAATGATGGTTTATTTTAAAGCTGATATTTGTACCTGTGTTCTGTGGGATTTCCAGCTCCAGTTGTGCATAGCTTTCCCCTAAAGCATGACACAGACTTCAGACCTGTGTTGGATTTCCGCTGTGTGTCTCTGCTAAGCAGCAGATGTGTGTGAAATGGTGCACAGGAGCGGCTGTGCTCCTGCCAGCAACCATGGCTACTTGATTAAAAGTAAGCTTCTTGAGAGGTGTCTTACAGCCTGCATTCCATTTTAGCATAGAAAGATGAGTGTAAGAACGATTCAATTTAAATAAAAAGAAAACAGCTCTGAGAGATGCTGCAGCTCAGAAATCTTTATTAAAGGCAATGACTTCAACTAAAATTGCAGAGCAGCATCTCTCTTTATCAGGTGAAGCTCTTCCTGATGTGATTTTTCACCAAATTTGGTAGAGAAGTACTTCCTCTTTTCAGGAAATGCTTCATCACTTAAAGAGGACCACAGACTTGCATACTTTGTGGGTCCATTTCAATCTTAAGTCATGGAGTATCCATCCATAAAATGGTAATAACACACCCATTTGGTATTGCCAGGAGGAGGTCAACTGGCCTCTGAGGGCTTGCAGGAGGTGTTCCATGAAGACTGGGTTTCTGTGCTGAAACTTTTACCAAAAAATCCTCCAGAAAGACCTTCACATTCTTACGTAGAGCTGCCCTGTCCTTCTGCCACACACATGACCACTCCTACAATATCTGCAACACCCCGTAACATTTTTTCCCCAAAAAAAACCTGGTGCCACTACGTGTAAGAGTAGAGACCTATCAGGTCAGTGATTACAGAATTGTTTTAACTCTTCCTACTTAATCATCCTCTTTATGTTGCAAGAACTAGCAGGCTTGAAAAATAGGGCTTTTTTCTTTATGTAGTAAGTATGGGAAGAAACCCTTGAGAGATGCAAGGAGTCATTTATCTTGCTTAACTTTCAGTGTATCAAATTTTAAGATCAAGATTGACCACCACAGTGGTGGGTACGATGTTAAGTGAATAAAAAAAATATCCATTAATTAGGTTTTCAGATTTGGAAAAAATGGTAATCCGTTATGTAGCAGGGCATTCATCAAGATGCTTTTTCGCAGGATGGTGTGAAGTGAAATGAGTACATAGCCATATCTAAGCAAAGGGAAAGGTGCTTTGGTTTGCCCCATCACTTAGACACTTGTTGATCAAAAGACTGCTGATCAATTCACTGGTGTCTGTACAGATTCTTAAACCCACAGCTGTAATTACGAAGCTAGAAAATAAGCTTTACAGCTTTTGGTGGACAAATGTGAATGAGAATGGGGCTTTAGAGAAGGGGCTTTGGAGATGCTATCCCAAGCTGCTTCCATGCCATATAAGGAGGTGTCTCCAGAACCATGTGCTTAGTTTGAGAGTGTCCACTTTCCATGCAGGTGATGGAGCTGCCCAAGGATGATGTACATCAGCTGTCCAGGGGTGAATGCTTATATCTTGCACAATGCTGCATCTTGGGAATATTAAATTAGAAACGACTGTAACAGCCTGGCCCCTGGATACTATAATCTGCAGTGCTTCTTTCTTGCAGGTGAATGGAAAAGGTTCATTATGGTGTGTCGACCCAGAATACAAACCTAATCTGGTCCAAGCACTGAAAAAGCAGCCTTTTCCCTCAGCACTTGCATTTTATACTCAGCCGGCATCACCACCAAGGTAGGTGAATGTTCTCATCCGAGTAGGGTGTGTGGTTGTGTTACTCCACCTGGCAGAGTGAATGCCTATGCAGGAATTGGTATATTGTTAGTGGCTGCCACACCAGAAAAGGAATTGAGTGGAGCTTAGGTGAGACTGGCTAGATGAGGTGGGGAGATGTAATGAGCTCAGGCTTCCCAGATAGCAGATCTGGGGTTTGTGTCCAAGTTGCTGTGGGAGAGTTTAGAAGATGAAGGTCAGGACTGTGCTGGGTGCTTACTGGTGAGCCACATCACTCTGGAGGGCAGGCAGTCTTGGAGTGTAATCCTCCTTCAAGCACAGTACACCAGCACTAATCTAGGGTGCCTGGTGCTTCCAGCTTGGAAGGAGGTGTGTGCCTTCTGTAAGGCACTCATCCGATATTCTATGCGGTTGTCAAAAAGAATCAACTTTTCTGCAGTCTAAAGTGCTTAGAGAGGCTGGTCTAAGAGAGAGATGTTTTTCTCTGAGGCTGTTAAAATAAGTGTTTTGCATCAGGAATGGGAAAAACAGCCTTTACCATAAACATACCCTGAGGTGGTGCCTGCAAGACTTCTGAAATCAGGGCTTCTTCATCCAACACAGTTTAAGATGAAGCAATAGATTGTGGAGAATTTGAAGTCGACGTGATACGTCCTCAGTAGAGGACAAGGAACAGCAGCAGGGTCAGCCTACAGAGGTGGGACAGATAAAAAGGATGAAAAGCAGATAAGAACTCGTTGCTGTTGATCAGCTCAGTTCTTAGGTAGATACATGTTGCCAGTTAATCTAGTTCAGCAGAGAATTTGGGTAAGAGATAATTAAGGTCTCTGTACATTGGCCTGTGCCTTAACCTTACTGCAAAGGATTTTGTTAAACAGTAGGAACTGGGATTACTGAAGCAGGATGTAAAACTGATAACATTGAGCAGACATTTCTAAGGGTCCAATGGGACATTGACCCTGTGAGCTGGCACCCCTGTGCAAGCTTCAACTGTCTGGTGGCAGCTGAAGATCATAGAATCATGGAATGATAGGGTTGGAAGGAACCTTTAGAGATCATCTAGTCCAACTCCCCTGCAGAAGCAGGTCCACCTAGATCAGGTTGCATAAGATTTGTGTGGCATGAGCTTTCCCAGTTGAACTTGTAACCTACAAGATGTGACAGTGGTCTCTGACCTCCCAGCTGTCTTCAGTTATAAAGGGTCACCTTGGATTTGAATGAGCCAGGTGGAAGTGTCCTGTTTTCCAGCTTTCTGCTGGAACAGACACATTGCTAAAATAACCCTGAAGCATTTATGTATTAAGAAATAGTCAAATTGGAAACTGAGAGGTAGTTAATGGTATTGTCAGGCTTTGTCTTATGGGAAAAAAAAGATTATCGAAACTACTGTAATTGGACTCTAGATGGTGATGCCTTTAAAGGCTTTAATGTTTCTACATAGGGGTACGTGGACTTCTGGTTTTTGGTAGAACTCGAGTGAAGGTTTGGTCCTTGAAAGCTTTGTTAACACTGTGTCTATGTTAACACAGTCAAACTTCAAAATTTAGAGAATAATACAGATGAGAAGGGACCTCTGGATGTTGTCTGTCCAGCCAGCGGAGCAGAAGATCAAGACAGACTCGGCCTAGGGCAGGCGATTTAGAGCCTTGACCAGTTAAGCTTGTAATATCTCTAAGGTGTTCAAGAGTAGTCCAACCATACAAGCACTGGTATATGGTTTACCTAGCTTATATAAATAAAACTTACATAAGAAATAGTAGAAAGATTTTATCCTAATGCCGAACTACTTGCAAGATCAGGACTTTAAAGCTGTTGTTTTCAGTAACCTTTTTCCTTTCACACTTGCCAACAATCATAATTACAAGGAAATCCAGGTACTAATGAATCCATGTGGCAAAGTTCCCACTGACTTCAATATGTGAAGGGTTTTGCAGTGCTTGTGTTTACGAGGATGACAAAATAAAAACAACATATTAAGATACTGAGCTTCTGTAATGAAAGCTGATTTGCTTTCCTGTAACAATTAAAAAAAACCATTGATATGACTTTCAGTCTTACACAGAAACTGATTTGGATTTTCCCCTTCCATGTTTAAAACCACTTGGATTAGATTTAAATTCTGGCCTAATTCTGGGGAAGGGCCCCTAAGGTGGTGCATTGTGTGTGGAAAGAGAAAGCCTAGAGATACAGCTGGAGAGAGGCTGGAGGGGCTGTCCAAATTTATCTATAGAGTGATGATAGAATTTGACTGTGAAAGTCCTGATTTTTTTCTGTGGGACGACTAGTGTACATAATTATTTTACAATGTGTTCTCAGGGAATATACCTATCACTCAGCAGCATTTGAAAATAAAACTTAAGGTGTTGCTTTGAGCAGAAGCTTTCAAAACTGGTAGTCTGTGTCTAGGTACACTGAAATTTGTGTTATCATAGATGATTGGCATTGCTGGTGCGTATTATTTCTGCACAGCTTGCTCAACAAGTCTGTATGAGGGCACTCGCTGCATTCTCTTTCCAGTACTATGTATATCATATCCTTGGGCTCTGGGGACAGCCAGGGTTCTCATCTTGCAAATACCTCATGCATATGCTTAGCTTATCTT
The DNA here is from genome assembly GCA_013401255.1 of Urocolius indicus. Classification (NCBI taxonomy): domain Eukaryota; kingdom Metazoa; phylum Chordata; class Aves; order Coliiformes; family Coliidae; genus Urocolius; species Urocolius indicus. The sequence continues at coordinate 45,628 of WBNH01011659.1, read as the reverse complement.
ACTTGATACTAAGCATTAATTTGCTCTAGGAAAGCCTTACGTGGATATGGTTCTCGAAAGATCTGAGCTCAGACAAAAAGATGAAGATGTTTAGCATCTGTTTGTACAGTTTATTTGCAGATGGCAGAGTCAGCCGTGTTGGGATGGGTCCCATTGCTTTCCTGTGACTTCTTTTTCCTCAATGATTTTTTTTTTTCCCCACATTTTTGCATCTGTTCCCTTTGTACTCCATCACCTCTACAAGAAATCATACCAGACAGTGAACTTGAGTTTTAGGTACAGCTGTGCTGGATCTTTATCTCTTTGGCTGCCACACTGGGAGATGCTTAAATATGCCTCTCCTTCTCGGTAGCTTTGATTACCAGTGCCAGACAGGCTGCAGTGCTGCAAGAGCTCCTTACGTAGCTGGAGTTATATGTTTCTAGCCACCTTGCTTTGATATTTCTGTTTGGGTTTTTTTTCTTCCTGCACTATACCAACCTTTGGAGCTGTTACCAATGTCCAGCCAAGTTTGGATAATATGATGGAAAGTTGGAACAAGCGAGAGTATTAAACAGACATCCCCCATTAGCAGCTCTGCAGAGTAGCTGATCTCAGGGTTGTTGAGATGTGTGCTGCAACAGCACTGGCCCGTGACCAGTGAAAAATATCTTCAAAATTCAACTTAAAATAATGAAGTTTTTCATTTAAGAAAAGTGATTTAAAAATGGAAGTAATAGTTTGGCTTCTAATTAATGATCTAGACAAGTAATTAAAAAAAATATAAAACACTTAGCAGCTTTTTCATTTTGGGAGGATTTGTGACTGTTTCTGATTTTGGAAAATAGACCTGCCTGAATATGATACATATAAAAGGTAAACACACCTTAATGATAGAAATCATCCCATTAATCCCTGGAGATTGCAGTTACAGGTTGGACTTGAAAATTCTGCTTATCACCCTTCATATTATTCCAGCGATAGTATAAAAGATGCACATTGCTGTATTTCATGCAGTTTTAATAGTTGTGTACAGTTTCTGTTGTATTTACTATAAGTGTTCGCTAGTATATTTGGAATGAACTCAATATTTAGGACTGGGGTTGTAGCAGAAAACCATATGAAAGCTTTAATTTGCTCTTTGTTCTGTAAGGTATTAAGCAGTACTTTGCCAGGTACAAAGCTGGTCTGATAACACTAAAAAGCAGACAGCATCACCAAAACAGCCCAACTTCAGATAACTTTAAAATCAGCAAATGTTTTGTTGTTTCTCAGCTTTCTGTACGACACTACCTTTCATCTTTGTTAATCTCACAGCACTGTTCCAAAGAGCAGACACAACTAATTCTTACCTATTCTGTTGCTCCTGGGCTCTTAAGCATCCCACTATAACCTACTGTTTTGTTCACATGTAGGTTTTACTTAATACAGGTACATATTTTTGTTTAAAATGTAGCATTTAGACAAGTACATGAAATCTATAGAAGTTAGTATCTCTTGCCAGTAAGACTTTTGTGTGTGTTTGGAGGTGTTTTCTGAGTGCTGCTAAAGGCTTATATAGCCTTATATAGCACTACATAAACTGTCAACCAATGTGTCTTGACATCTATTGAGGTCAAGAGAAATTTCTTGCTCACTAAACACGGTGATTGGGCTGGTTTTGGTTTTACTTTTCTATGATAATTGTATTGTGTCTACTTTACACAAATCATTCAGTTATTTAGGGTTTGGCTTTGATGAGTTGAATTTCTTTTCAGTAGGTCGGCATCCCCTCACTACCTAACTTCAGTTCTTCAGCAGAGTCATGGCCGATCTCTCAAAGGTAAGCATTTAATTTTCTTTTACTCTTGTCCTCTAATTTTAGTCACAAACATGTGCGGGAGCTCAGCTGATACAGACATGCTCTGAAGGGTTTGCTAGATTACAAAAAAAGCCCTGACAAATGCATGCTTATTAGCTGCTTGTGTATTAAGTTTAAATCCAGAAGATGAATTTCAAGGTGCTATAGGGACAATCTCGTTCTGCCAGCAAGGTCTGTAGCAGACACATCACTTGCTAATATGACCTCTTAAAGAATGCATAGTTCATAGTCTGAGCAATGCTTTATCTGAGGGACAGTCTACTGTCGACATCCTTGAGCCTGCTGCTGTGGTGAAGGCTGGAGATGGAGGTTGTTGCGGCAGAGAGTTAATGAGGTAGAGGCCACAGAAGTATCTGCAAGTGGTCATGTGGAAGACTGGCCATCTTTCTCCCGAAAGATGACAGGATCAATAACCTACCTGAAGTGCATCTACACCAGTGCACGCAACATGGACAACAAACAGGAGGCGCTAGAAGCCATTGTGCATCAAGGGAAGTGAGACGTAATCACCATTACGGAATGAGGGAAGGTGCCTTGCTGGACCTGGTGCTTACAAAGGAGGTCTGACAGGGGATGTGATGATTGAAAGCTGTCTGGGGCATAATGATCACAAAATTATTGAATTCTCAATCCCTAGATGAGCAAGGAGGGGGATCAGCAGAACTGCCACCTTAGATTTCCAGAAGGAAGACTTCAACTCGTTCAGGAAGTTGGTAGCCAGTGTCCCTTGGGAGACAGTCCTGAGGGGCAAATGAGTCCAGGAAGTCTGGACATTCTTCAAGAATGAAATCTTAAAGTCACAGAATCAAGCTGTTCTGATATGCAGGAAGATGAACCAATGGGGCATAAGACCACTCTAGCTGAACAAGAAGCTCCTGCTGGAGTTCAGGAGGAAAAAAAGATTTTACAATTTTCGGAAGAAGGGTTAGGCAGCCCAGGAGAACTGCAAGGATGATGTGAGATCATGCAGGGAGAATATTAGAAGGGCCAAGGCTCAACTTGAACCTGAGCTAGCCAGTACTGTAAAAGACAATAAGAAAACTTTCTGCAAATATATTAGCATCGAAAGGAGGCCTAAGGCAAATCTTCACCTTTAATGGATGAAAGGGGAAACTTGGTGAACAAAGATGAGGAAAAGGCTGAGGTATTCAGTGCCTTCTTTGCCCCAGTCCTCAATACTAAAGCCAGCTCTTTTCTGGGCACTCATCCATTTGAGTCGGAAGACAGATAAGGGACAGAATGAGGCCCACTTAGTCCCAGGGAAATGATGTGCGATCTGCTGCTCCACCTTGACTCACACAAGTCAGTGGGACTGGATGGAATCCACCTGAGGATGATGAGGGAGCTGGCAAAAGTGCTCGCTGAGCCCCTCTCCATCACGTACCAATAGTCCTGGCTCACCAGAGAGGTCCAGAGTACTAAAGGATGGCCAATGTGACCCTCATCTGCAAGAACGACCAGAAGGAGGATTCTGGGAACTACAGACCTGTCAGCCTGACTTCAGTGCTGAGGAGGGTTATGGAATAGATCTTCCTGAGGCACATACAGGGTAACCAAGGGTTCAAGCCCAGTGAACATGGCTTTATGAAGGGCGAGTCCTGCTTGACCAACCTAATCACCTTCAGTGACAAGATGACCCACTTAGTGGATGAGGGAAAGGCTCTGGATGTGATCTTCTTGGACTTCAGTAAGGCCTTTGACAATATCCCCCACAGCATCCTCCTGGAGCAACTGGCTGCCCATGGCTTGGATGGATCCACTCTGCAATGGATGGTAAAATGGCTGAACGGCCAGGCCCAGAGAGTCACAGTGAATGGAGTTAAATCCTGTGGGTGGCCAGTCAACTAGTGGTGTTCCCAGGGCTCAGTGCTGGGGCCTGTTTTGTTTTACAACTAACCCTTCTCCACTAGGTTTTAGTAACTACAGTTAAAATAATATTTACACAACATAAAAGCTTGTGATTGTGGACCTGACTTGTTTTCTCCTGCACTGGCTTCATTACTAGTGCAGGAAACATAGAAGGTTACAAACTTGGCTGAGAAGCACCGCTGAAGCCTACAATATTGAGACTTGTATTCAAGGTCTATATATTGAAACCATGTCCATATATTAAACCCATCCTATTCTTTTCTCCCAAGAGTTAAAATGAACATTTTGCAATTTTTTTTAAGTGATACCTTAAATTAAACAGACCTCACGAGTTTAACCTCATGAGTTAACTGGGATAATATCCAGAATATTGGTCTTCCTGCATAATTACCCTGGCAATAAAGCCAGCCCAACTTCTTGTCAAGTGAGAGAAAAGTGCCACACGGCTATGAAACACTCATCTGAAGCACTTACGGTTTCATGTTCCCCTGTAAATCCTGTCATGCTCAGGGTCCTGCACTTGGGCCACAACAACGCCATGCAACGCTACAGGCCTTGGGCAGTCCGAGTCATACTCAGGATATTGTTGTGGATGAATAATTTCTCCTAGCTATGGCAGGAACTCAGTAGCACACCACATTTCCCTGTCTAGTGAGTTAAACGTAGCTGTCCGTTTATGATGTTTGAGAAGGTTTTTTTCCTTCCTGGTTGTCTCTGCAGTAGCTGGCACTGCTGTTAGGGCAGTTGTTTGGCACTTGTAGACCTGATAATTACTTTCAGGGAGTCCCTCCTGAAGTGTTTTCAGGGAATCTCTGCTGAAGTGCAGCCTGACTTGTCTTTCTGGTGCCCCGTTCCTCAAACAACTGGGATCTACCTGCTCTTACAAGTGTTAATTAGCATTAAAGGTACAAGGGTTTGGCCATCCTTCTGTCCTAGGAATTTCTGCTTTTGTTTTCCATGAGGAAAAATAGACAAACAGATTCAGATTTAAGAACAAAAACAAAGAATTTAAGATGAAAATCTGTTTTTCATTGTCAATCAAATGCAGATAGAAGGTAGTTGAAGCTGTTGAAGAGAAGATGGTTATTTTATTTTCCCATATGTACTTTTAAAAAGGTTTTCTTAGGTTTAAAATGTTTTAGTGGGCCTTGGTATCAGGAAGGAGCTAGAGAGTATGCTGGGCATCACAGCATTTCTTTTTAAAAAGCCTGTAAAGAACAGGTCTCACACTGCACTACTGAAGCTTAATATGTTGAAGACTTGTCCATGTCGAAAATAATAATAATATTTTATTTAAAGTTCCGGAAAATGATTTGTGCTCAATTTTTAGTGAGCTGATTCAGAGAAAAGAGATTGTGTTAGTTTGTTGTAGAGGAGTGTTGTTAAAGCTCTTCAGAAAGGGTAATGAAAGGCCATCAGTGAAGTATGATTTGTGCAGCATAACAGACACCCAGCTCTGATTTTGCTAGCATGGCAGGCTTTTGAGGTGAGAAGGTTACTTTTAGCTTTCAGCCACAAACCAGAAATGTTGGTTAGGCAGCAATGACAAGTTTTTTTTTTTAGAGACTAAGCATCTGCCTGGTCCACAGATGCATCCAGACAGAGATTTTTATGGTGATACTCAGGAGCAAGGCAGTATCCTTGGCTGGCTGGCTGGCTGCTGCAAGGCTGCTAGATCTGGGATTCTCAGTGGTTGTTACAGAGTACAAGAGATTCTCCACTTCTTAATGGTTTTGTTGGTGCACCCTGTGACAGATTTGGAGACTGCCAATCTGATGCTAACTATTCCAATTTGCTGCACCAGAAGCGTGGGTACTGTTAGTTAATTTCTGCATCCTGATAACCTGTTCAGCACTTCCCTGGCTTTAAAGGCAAGCCATTAATGTGGCTAGGGTCACATAAGGCAGCTGTTGTGCAGATGAAGTAAATCCTTGTAATAAGGTACTTCCTCAGCCATTCTGCTGGAGAAGTGTAAGTTTGGGAAATAGCACTGTCTCAAAGAGAGCTATCACAAATGAAGCCAAACACATAAACAGTGACACAGAGTATTGCTGAAAAGTCACTGTGCAAGTGTCTCTTCCCTTTCTTTGGGGGTATTAAGATGCAGAAATGCTCTTTGCAGGTACTAATTCTGTGTTGGATTAATACCTCTGATTGCTTATCATTTTAACAAGGTGGAGCTTGTATACCACTATCAGATGTTAAAGTGATAGCAAGTAAGGAATAGAAGTATTTCACTTTGTTATTATGGTTGGAATGCTTTCTTTAAAGAAAAAAACCCAGAAGTTTTGTCAGCTGGATATATATGACTTGTAATTTCAGGAGCTGTATTGCTGCCACAGAAAGACAGAACAGAATAATGAAAAAAAAACCACAAACCCACTCACAAATGCAATAGGATAGACCTGAAAGACCTTTCATTTCAAAATGAGAGATGGTGGGAACAAGGAGGGGATGTGTATGTTTATGAACCTGTGTTGGAAACAGCGTCTCAGTTGCCTTCATGTGTTGGTACAACATTCCCAAGATGTAAAGTTCTTCAAATTTATTCTTGACTAGGGACCAAGTTAGGAATAATTATATAAGATAAGGAGGCTAAACTGTCAGTTCTGCAGTCCCCCTCTCAGTACTGTCTTCTCAAATTCAATAATATACTTAATGTGCTTAAAGGGGCAGAGAGGTAGAAATGCCATTAAGAATAATATGGCTGGTGTTTTACTTTAGCAGTTGCCACTCCAGTTCCAGCTCAGGAGGACTGAAATGAGTGGCAAAAATATACTTTTTTCCTTTCCTTTTTGCTTGATTCTAGCTAGAAATGTTACTCTGCCATAATATTCTCATGGTGCCCTTTCTGAGCTGTGGGCAATCCACTCTGGGCAGAAAAAGAGATGGTGCTTTACAGCAGCACTTGTCACTGTAGCTGAAAGCACCGCAGCTCACCTAAACCTTTCTAAGTGCCTATTTATTATTTAGATCCCCATGCTTTCTAGATCAAGCAGTTCAGTGCCCTTTCCTCCTCTCGTCGTCTTGATTTCTTCTGTTTGACTTGGCATTACAGTGAAAAATACTGCTGGAGGAGACAAGTGTACCAAATTAGTGCTGTGTTAACAGGAACCTTCATTTTCAGCCTCACTTATTCACATAACCAGGGTATGAAGCTGCAGAGATGCTTTGCTGTGCAGCTATCAGGAGGATGGAGCCAGGCTCTTCACAATAATGTCCAATGATAGGACAAGGGGCAATGGGTACAAGCCAGAACATAAGGGGTTCCAAAGAAATACAAGGAAGAATTTCTTCACTATGAGGATGATGGAGCACTGGAACAGGCTGCCCAGATGGGTTGTGGAGTCTCCTTCTCTGAGGACATTTAAAACCCACCTGGATGAGTTCCTGTGTGACCTACTCTTAGGTGGTCCTGCTCTGGCAGGGAGGTTGGACTAGATGATCTTTCCAGGTCCCTTCCAACCCTTAAGATTTTGTGATTCTGTGATATGGGTAATCTTTCTCTCTCAACTGGTACAAACAAAATCCACTTGTTGATAAGTATAGCCACAGCATCATCGTATGAATGTCTAATTAGCGTTTCTGATTTGTGGCTTCAGCTTCAGTAAGGGTAATGTGAGAATTTGGCTTTTGAATATCATAGTTAAGATATGAGACTGTTCTGTAACGATATTGCCACATGTAAGAGTTATGCTGTGTCTGAATTTGTACGTCTTTTTTTTTTTTCCCCTGTACTCTTTATAGGAGGCTGATATGTGCAGATACAAAATCTTCTGATGTTCTAGGGACCTCATTTTGTCAGGCTTACCTGAGATCTAATGTTTTGTTGGTTCTCCTTCACAGAGTCTGATATTGATGCTGCTACTGCAATGATGCTGTTAAATACTTCCATTCAACAAGGGATGTTGGACTGTAAGCATAACCCATTTTACTGTGGTTTTCTTCTCTTCCCAGTAGCTAAATGTTTCCTCTGTGAAGTTTCAGGAAACTCGTGTGATCTAGTTTCAAATAAGTGTGATCTAGTTTCAAATAAGAGCAGTCAGGAAGCAATTCTGGTTTGATTATTCTTTCTGCTAGCATTACAACGTCATAGAACCACTTTCTCTTCCCCCCCACCCTTCTCCAGTAAATTTGGGGTTTTTTTTCCTGCAAAGTTCTTCTCCTTCCCACTTTGTGACAGATGGTCCTAGCTGCTTCTCTGTTTCTCCAGCTCTAGGTTATGATTAGCTGAAGACTGCTGTCCTCTATGGATAACAGTAAATGTGCATAAGATACAATGACTCTTAAGTGCTTGTGTTCAGCTTAATTTGCAGTCAGTCAGCCATAGTGTGCTCATTTTGTAGGTGATCTCACTGGAGTGTTTACTGACGAGTCTTGTTTTTAATAGGTGAGAAACCTCAGCCTCTGAAGACACCCAAGAAGAGGAGTTATGGCAGCGCCTTCAATGCTCCCAGTTCCATGAATTTGCAGGAAAATGATTCTGTGGCCACCAATATCGATCCGAAGGAGGATCACAATTATAGTGCCAGCAGTATGGGTTCCCAGCGCTGTGCGTCCAGGTCCAGCATGTCTTCCTTGTCCTCCCTTGATGAGGTGTATGAATTTATCACCAAGACGAGCCATGACGAAAGCGATGGCAGCGAAGGATTCCACAGCGAAGTGGATACAGACGTTGACTATGAAGATGATCCTCTTGGAGACAGTGGCTATGCATCACAACCTTGTGTAGATACCTCTGAGGAAAGTCAGCCTAGCAACAAAGCACTCAAGGAGTTATGTCAAGAAATCGATGAAGAGTTGAAAGAAGCAGCAGGGTCCCTGCTCCACCTTGCTGGCATCCAAACGTGCTTGAGTTCCTTAATAAGTACTGCAAAAACCCACTGTCACAAGCAAAGAAAAAAATAGTATGTTTGTCAGTGTTGAATATATACATATATTTTTTTTAATTGTGGCAATACTCTTCTACTATTACCCTTCACAAGGGAGATCAAAGCCATAAGAGGACTCATTGCTTTTTTATTTTTGGCGCTAACTATAATTTAGCCATTTATTTTTAAATCACTGCCTAAAAGGAAAAAAAAAGTTATTATTTAATCTTCTCTGATTAGAAGAGGTGCATGACTTGTGAAAACCTGAAAGCATACTTCTTTAATGATCACTTCTGGTTTGTTTTTTTTTTTTTTCTTTCTAAATGGTTGATTTTATTTTCCAAGAGCTATGTTTGTTCAAATGCACATTGTGGATCATATTTACATCTCTGCTGTCCCCAACTGCAGAGGTGAATTTTGCCCTGTATAGGGTTCTGACTACCATGTAAGGGATTACAAAAAGAAGACAAGAAAGAAAGGGGAGAAAAAAAAAGGTCCAAGCCTTGGCTGCCTTCTCCCACCCTGCCTCTCCTTGCCCTTCTGAGACAGGCCCCAGTGGAAATGCTGGCAAAGCAACTCCGAGTGGCTGCAGTTTTCAGCCCCTCTGACACAGTGACTGAAAACTTGTGTAGTGCTCCAGGAGCTGCTTTCAGCAAGTTGCTTAGTACTCCCTGGAAGAGTAGGGATAAAAGGCAGCTGAGGTGGGTTCCACCTGCGTTTTCTTTTTTCCTCCTCCTTTGCCCAAATCTGCTCTGTGCAGGTCAAATTCCTGAAGGAAAACAGTTTGGGGTTTTTTCCATCTTAAGACAAATTGTCCGTTTTTTGTGCCATTGGGGAAGGATGTGTCCTTTTTATGCAGATGCATGCATTCACATGTAGGCAACAATGAAAGCTGCCACTTGCCAAATTTGATGTCATCCTTGTGTTACGTCACTGCTGAATATGTAGTAGCTGCATAGTCCTACCACATCTGTCCCTCTGCTCCCCTATACTGATTTGGGAGAGGAAAAAAAACCCAACCAACAGTTGATGGTGATGACAGCATGGATGAGGTGGAGGTTTTAGGTGGCTAAGTGGTGAAAAGGGAACATCTCACCCCCTAATCTGAGACAAATTAAAATGACTTCCTTTTGGATCGGCGAACTCTGAATTGCTTTGAGGATTTTTGCCCTTTCCCTCCAGTGCTCGCTGTTTTGTCACATACGCTGTCCATACCTTTTGTTTCACAGATCACTGTGCCTTGTGCTGTGTGAGACCCTGTCGGCCTCCTGCCGCATATGGGGCATCTAGTTGGCAAAGCTAGGCTTTAGCCTTTGGATGCACATCATAGCTCAGGAGGACCTCTCTGATTTTGGAAGAAATTCCTTCACAGTTCATTTTTGCAATAAGAATCTCTCTGTAGTTCCCAGACATCCTTCAACCAAAAATGTTTTAGTGGTATGGTCAACTTTTTTCTTCCTTTGGGTTTTTTTTTTTTTTTTTGCTATTATAAAATCAGAGGTAATTGCTTACATCTTCCTGTAGGTGATGGCTTTTCTAACAGAAAATCTGTTCAAAAATGGGTAAGCGGTTCTATTGGAGTGGGTTTTGACAATACCATACAAATAAGGATGCCTTAAGTATGTTGCAGAATTATATACGACTATCAGAGGTCATCTTTCCTGTTTCTGGAACATAGCGTGATGTGCCATAAACATTCTCAGTATCACATGAAGCTATTGCTTCCCGCAGGTGTTGGGCAAGCTGGTTGAAAATTAGGAGCAGAGCCACATAGAAAACCAATGTCCACTGTTTGGTTGTTGAAAACAGTGCTGAATTCAGCCAAAAGTTAACCTTTCCCTAACCAGGGTATTTTTCTGGCTATTTTAAGGCCTTTCGTAGATCAGTGTGGGGTTGGTTTTTTTGTTTTGTTTTACTTCTTGATTATTGGGTTGTGGGTTTTTTTTCCTGTTTGTCAGTCTCTTATGAATACTGCCATAAAACGTCTACTTCAAATATGAACACAGCCATGCTGCTGAAGGTCTGTTGCTCTGAGGGCCTATTCCAGTGCCTCTTGAAGACAACAGTGGTGCTCCCGCTGACTCAATGGCTGTTGGATCAAGCCTGAAATATTTGAGGTTTCTTTGTGTTTTGGAATTTAAAGCCAATGTTCTTTTTCTTTTAAAGCACAAACACCAGGGGAAAAAAGTGTTACTGGAGCAGGGGCGGGGAGTCCCCAATCACTTCAGTTTTAAGAATGATGTGGTTTGTTTTCTGAAAGGGAAGAAAAATACTCTGCTGTATTCCTGCTTTGTGTGGAACACCTGTTAGCCTACACCTGTAACAGGGAAACGTGTGTGCAAGCCTGTATGTCTTCTGGATAGCTCAAGTGGTGCATTAGACAATTAGACCTGGTATCAGATGTGTTACTGATGGGTAGTAGGGGTAAAACTTGCTAATTAAAGGCAAATTAAGTACCAACGCAGTGGTTGTTAGAATTTTGGGATTTAGAGATGTGAGTACATGGTAGAACTGCTTTTTGCTCACAGGTTGCTTTTGCAACTTGATGGAAGGCTGCAAAAGGTGGAGTTTGTGTCAATGTGTTCAGTTACACAGAGGTATTGTTGGCTGTCTGAGATTTTGCTGGGTGCCACGGTTGCAGTCGCATGCTGTTGAAGAGGGGTGCCGCGCTGCCTGGCTACCCTTAAGGTGGTTCCAGATTTTCTATAGCTTCCAGTGAAAGCTGGATGAAGACCCCAAGTATTCTGGAAACTCTGATCATAGTTGTCTTGGTGGTTTGGTTTGGTTCTGAATAGTTTTTTTTTGCCTCAGATAAAATTTGAGAGGGTTAATATTTAGTAGGAGTGTGGCTGTGCCGCTTTTAACCCTGAAGTTGGTGATAATGACTTCAGCATTTCTGAAGGGATGGGGTAGGGATGCTAACAATGCATTTAATTACCATATGCAACAAGCAATAAAACCATACTAATCGGAAGTTGGCGGTGAAAGCTGCGTCCATCCTTACAGCTTTCAGCCTGGGAGAATTGGAATTGTGTGAGGAGGGAAGCAACAGCAGCTCTTCCTCGGGACATGGAGCGATGTGGCAGGGCAGTGCTTTTCATGCTTTGAGCCTTCCCACTCTCCTTCCAGAGGAGAAGGCGGCCGATCTGTGCCCCTGACCTATTCCCCCACTTTGTCCCATCCTCTGCCCACACGTTTCAACAGGCAGAGGCTGCCAGGAGCACCCTTTTAGGTAGCAGGAGAAGAGCTGCTCTTCGTTTCAGTTGTGTATCTAGCATGGGGTTTGGGTTGGTTTGCCACCTCCGTTAGAGACCCGGGTGTATATAGTATAAATGGAGTATAATTAAAAGTTATTTTGATTGTTGGGGTTTGGGTTTGGGTTATTTTTTCAGTGACATATGTAAAATGTTCATGCCAGTGGTTGACTCGGATATATTTTGGCAAGAAGAGTATTAACGAACCACATTCAGTTCTTTAAATACAGTGAAGAAGTGTATGAGACCCATGTACAAGGGAGGGAGGCTGCTCTGTTCAGGATAAATCTGACTTGAATGCTGGATGAACCTGTGTCGGCCTTTCAGATTCCAATACTAAATGTACTGCCTTTGCAGAAGTCACATCAAATGTTGTAAAATCCAGCTGTAAAATGGAACTTGTATGGTTTTCAGCTTTTCATCAGCCTGAAAAGTAAGTGCAAGCTTTGGTTAAAGCAAAGTACACTCATACACGTTAACAATGGTATAGTCAAAATATTTATTGAAAAGGTAGAATATTTTAAATGTTGCACCTGCCATTATATCTTAAAGCACATTCTTCACACCTAACTGCCAGTGCCATTGTCAAGTCTGTTTCATAAATGTACGTTTCTTCAAACTAAAAAGTGCATAATTAAAAGTATTATGTTACTGCCATATAGTGATATAAAACATTTTATAATTGCCAATTCATTGTAACTATTATTTATTTAAAAGTGAATTGTAAGAATGCTTTCTCATCAAATGAACCAGAGTTGTTTTTAAACCGTTCCTGTTAGCTTGTTTCTAATGTAGCATAAGCAATGCCCTTGGGTTTGTTGAGAATAATTTTGCCCAGTAGGTGACCAATTCTAACCCTTTTTCTCCAGTTTAGTCCTTTACCCGTTTTAAAGACGATTTACAGAAGTTTAGTTTTTTGTATGCTAATCTCCCTTAATTAAAATGTTTATAAAGTTTATTTTTACCAAAGAGATGCAATTCATTATGACAAAGTATTGCAGAATAAACTTTGTTTTATAACATTTGTGACTTTTCTGCCCACATTTTTCATTCTGATGATCAAAGGGGCTTTTCTAAAATAAACAGCATTGCAAACAGAAAGTGCTGTGTTCTCTCTTCATCTACAGACCCCGGTTCTGCTCTCAGGTGGTGCTCTGAGCGCCCCACCTTCCCGTTTTAACCTCTTCTGTGAGACTGGAGTTGTGTAAAAAGCCAAACGGGGCATTCATTACAGGTCGATGAAGATGGAAGTCATCTCTGAAATACCCTATTAGTCCATAGTAGTATTTGCTTAGAGTCGTCAGGTAGCTGGCCAAGATATTAAGGCCAAGATTTCACCCTTTAACCTTGAACTTGAGGAATGTTTTGACAATGTTGCAAATTGCTGAAATACTACTGCATACCTTTTGCCCTCCCATGCTAAGCAATTGTTTAAACAGAAGCAACTTGAATCTTCTTCTGATGAAGCATCTGTGATTATTTACAGTTCTGTTTTGCTGCAGCCGAGTTGCTTCGATGATAGATCAGTGTGATACAGGACAGGTAATTTTAAATATGAGTCCCTGGTGAAGCTGGTCTCGTTTGGTGTTTTTTCACTGTTTAGTTTCTTTAGTTAGGATTTATGGGTGTGTGTTAGGTCTTCATAGATACGGCCTTATGGAGAGCGCACAGGCAGGAGCAACCCCTTCCCCTTCACTAGCAGGAGTGAAATACTCCCTGTGCCACTTTCTGCTTGCCTCAGCTTGCTCCTCCTGGGCCAGCAAGTTTGCCCTTGAGTTCACACATAACATGTGTGCTCTTCCAGTGCCTGAAAGCCTGCAGTACCAGAGGAGGGAGGCAAGATGTGACATGATGTTTATCTCTCTTAAAAGCAGACATTGGTCCATCTCTTTAAATTTCTTAACCCACTGCTATCACTGAGCTAAGTTTTCTCTATAGGATCTGATGGAAATGTAGCAGTTTCTTTTGCAATTATTGAAGTGATATGGTAGATAGGTACAAAGCCTTGCCTTCACCACTGTATCAAAGGAATTTTAAACCACAAATTACAGAATAGATACGCACTATTAATGTATTTGATTTAGTGTTCACCTTAATACACTGATAAGAGAACAACTGCCCTAATCAGTTTGGACAAAATCACACCTATGTATCGTATGTTAATGATACCTTTCTAATTGTTATTCACTGCATTATGCTAAGAGAGCTTTAAGTCCATTGTTAAATTTCCCAAGAGGGTTTTCCTCTGTTACAACTCTCTGGGAAATTACCCTCTGTATGGAGCCACAGCTCTCAAAATAAGGCATTAACTGAAGCAATTACCTACTTTACACCAGCTGTATTTTAAGGATGTTTGTTGAGGAAATGCTTAATAGATTTCTTTTGAATAAAATGGCTATCTAAATTGGACACAGATCATGAGCTTCCAGATACCTGTAAGTGTTCTTAGTTGAGTAGTCTGAGTAAATACATGCAGCTGTGAAAATCTGGTGTGTGCAAAGGTAATCATATCAGTATTAGTCCAGCAACGTTACTGTGAGCTTTCCCAGCATGTTTGGACATAGAAACTCTCAGTCTTTGGATCAGCTGGGTTTCTTGTTCTCCCTTTTCTTTCAGAAGGCTCTCCTGAAAGCTGCCTGCCTTTAGCTCTAAGTAGTTTATAATGCTAATGTAAAATTATTATCTGTACTCTGCCAGTGTTAGTTCAAACAGCTCTTTGTTAAACATCATAGTGTTGATTTTCCTATTGCATCAGTACAAAAGCAATCATTTCCCTCCTTAGGCTCTTGACTTATTACACAAACCAAGATTACTTGGTTTCTGTTTGGAAGACATGATCTTCATTCCTCTTAAGCACTTTTCTGTACATCAATTCCAGTTTGAATTGAGCCTGCTGGCATTTATACAAGAGCTATAGACACTCTTCCAGAATACTGGTGTTTTTTGTAACCTGGCCTTAACAGTTCTGTGATTGTGAAGCAAGGTCCTAGGCTTGTCAAGGCCTTTGTGTGCCCAGTCACATACAGTCAACTAAATCTGTTACCAACTAATATGTCCATGTCTCTGTTCTTCTCCACCACTGACAAATGCTGAGGTCCCAGTCAGCAGAAGAAGTTGGTACTTTGTGGCCCAGACCTTGATTTAATGAGCTCCGTCCTAACCCTGACTCTTTGTGATTTCTCCTGCTCACCAGGAACTCCTTTTTGTGGCAGCCTGCTCAAGTGCAAAAGGACAGGATTTATCAATCACGGTATGTGTTCCATCAATACATGTCGCTGTTCAATTCATTTGGCAGCTATCTGTGGGGTTGAAGGGATTTTTGTTTAAAAGAGCAGAGACAGATAAAAGGTTTCTTTGCCTCATGTCTTAATAGGAGGTGCTACGTTTGCCATTGTCACACTTTGTATGAGCCGTGGGAATGATTACCCTCAACCAAGTACTTGCCTGTGCTCTTCCAAGGTTCTGAGAAGGGCATCCAATTTCTTGAAACCAGATGTGTCTACCTGAGTGTTGCTTTTGTGCCATAATCTCCATTTCCGTAGTATCTTGACTTTCCAGGCCTTAATGGGCAGCACACTAGATTGGACTGAATACCTAACTTCTGTATCCATTCCAAAGACACTGGTGGCAGTCAAGCACTTGGGGTAGTTTCATGCCTGGACATGCAGAAGCAGTGATATACTTACATGCTTTGCAGTTGGCAGGCAGGTGTTCAGAAAAAATCTCTCTAGATGCCTGTATCAACCTTTACACAACATCACTTTTACAAACATGTTTTGTGCTTCAAAAGGCTTTTTTTTTATTTAATTAACTTGGTTTCTTACTAAGATCCAGTAGGTTCCCAGTAGTTTTAATTGCTAAAATTAGCTCAGTGAACTAAATTTTCAGTTATTTTCAGTAAGGGTACATTTTATTCTCTCTCATAAGCTTTGTGCGTGTTTTGCAAACTGCTGGTGAGGCTTCCCATGGCCTGAATACACAGTCAGGCCTCCACAGATTACAGGCATTTTTGCCTTGCTTTTGGCTCTGACTAACGTGAAAAGGTTAAAAATGCGCCTGTTGAGTTTGACTAGGGTGTGCTGGCTGAAATGAGCTGCTGTCTCGTGCAGGCTCCACCAGCCCTTCTGGGGAGCAGGTAAGGTGTAGGCAGAGCTGAGCCCTTTCAAAAAGGAAAGATGTTTCCTTCAGTCCCTGTCTGGCTGTGCAGGCCTGGGTAGAAACTAGAGTGCGAGCGTGTCAGATGCTACTTCAAAAAAACTGATGCTGCCGTGCTGCATGATGTCACCTTGACCCAATCATAACCCATTTTCTGTGAGCATAACGTGAGCTCCCCAGAGAAGCGGCCGCTGAGTGACAGCAGCATCCCATGCAGCCGTTGCTAAGCGACAAGATTTGGCTTTCAGCAGGATCTAATTTTAAAGTATTTAACCCTAGATCTGTCAAGGTTCATTATTTCTGATATGGCTGTTAATCTCTACTTGTTGGTGGCCCGCTTCACAAATACCCTGGTCCTCGTAGTGTTGCTGGTTTGTTTATCACATCTAGCAGCTTATAACAAGGAGAAGCGGAAACACCGCGGGTAGATCGTGGTGCTAAATTTCATTGTAGTGCCAGTCTATACACAGCAATGTGGGATGCAATTAGAGGTGGAAGATAGCGCATCGTCGTCCTGTGAATCTTCCTTTCTTTGCTGGCTTGCCCCAGTGACTTGCACCTACTTTCTCTCTAAGGGATGCTGGTTTCCGAGTGAATAAACGTTTATGGATGGCTGGCTGGCAATAACAATTGAGCTTCGATTCTTAGTGATATTATGTGTCTTCTTACTTCGAGCTGAATTCTAGGTTAAGAAGCTTGTCTTCTTGTCTAAAAGCATTCCAAACAACTGCTGTCATTTTGAAATTTGGGATTTTATTTTAATACTGGAAAACTTTAACTCTTATAAATCATTACAGAGAATATTTACAGACCATGAAGTTCTACAGGGATATTTTTAACGGATTTTTTACATCTTTTTTTTTTGTCTTTCTGAAGTGCAGAAGCCTGGAAGCCTACTCCCATATTTTGAAAAAAAAAAGTATATATTTCCGACCATGTCATTCCTTTATTAATTACTACACTTGTCCCTGCAAGTGCGCTCAAGTTCACTGGTATGTGATATTTCACTCAGCTGAAATAATGCTGCTTTTTTTGGTCAGTATCATAACCACAAAAAACCCACCCAAATCAAGCCACTGGGAACTGCACAAAAAAACCCACATAAAATGTATTTTAAAAGATAAAGGAAACAAAAATGTAGACAACTCATATTTTAAAAAAATGCTAATATAGTTCATCTCAGCCTCATAATCCCCCCTATGGTTCTTCCTCCTCCCGTTGTTAGGATTCAAAACCGACATCGCGTTGCTCCTCATGCTGTTTCTCCTTTCCAGTTCATACTAATGCGCAAAGACAAACCTGTCTCTGCTAAAGGCCCTGTTTCCAGCAGCTGGTTTGATTGTAACGCTCCCCTGCTGCCTTTCAATCCTCCCGGGGTGTCCCCCCTTCCACTGCATCAAGTTTGCATTTCCCAGCACTGGGCTTGCCATGTACAAATAACTGTTTGTTGCTTTCTTCTTCCACGTGGTGTGTTGCACCCTCTCCTCATGCTCTGCCCCACATCTCCTCTATCACTCTTCTTTTCCCACAACAGCCTTTACACACCAAAGGCCTGGATTTAGTCCATTCCAAAAGTCTGAATTATTTCTGGACTTGCTACAATCTTTTTAAAAACAAAAATGCTTCTGAACAGGTACAGTTCTGATGAAAACATTTCTTAAACTATTGGTAATCTGACAGATCTCTCTCTTTTCTCTGATTATGTATCTGTCTCTGGAGATCGGAGAAAATTAAGACAAACCCATGCCATCTTTGCTGCAGATAACAGCTCCTGGTTTGCTGACATTGCTCGCATGGGCAAGTCAGGACTTCTTTTGGAGGCCTGCAGGTCTGTGTCCATACCTGGAGTACATGAAAGCACCCACTTCTCACTGTGTGATTCAATTTTATGCCTTTATGAAATCAGACAATTTGTCCCTTGGGATTTAATGTGCATTGCTTCTATTTTCCCCACCAAATGAGCAACACGGTAGAATTTGAGCATAAGCAGTCTTAGCTGAGCCTACATTTCTTAGCTATGGCCCCTGCAAGCGTGAAGAGATGAAAATCAGCAAACAAGGCTGTGGGAGATGTGTTGATCTTCAACAAAAGATGGCAGAGCTAGGGAAGGGGCTTCACTTTCCTGGAAGAGGGGGAATTCTGCATTCAAAAAAAAAACCCACCAAAATTAATGGAAGAAGGATAGACTTCTTCATCTGTTAACTAAATTCTGCTGGTTTATGGACTGACCTTTGCTGTGAAGATACAAAAGTTTCTGCTGTTGCACCATGGGCTGGTATGTGTTGTACCCGAGTGGAATGTGAGCTGCAGAGTCAACTCTGTGAATTATCACAGGCAGCTGCCTGCTCAGTTTTTCCGTCTTCTCCTGCTCAGCAATTTCTTTTTACACAAAGGGACCACTCCCTGGCTATGCACACACCCTATAGATGACTCAAGCTATTTATCCTATGGGCTGGGAAGGGACGTAAGAGACAGAGAGACTTGTTTTCGTTTCTATTTTTAAATGCAATGGAAAGACTGGAATTATGATAATGAAGGCTACAAATAATTAAAAGAAACTGTTCTGTGAAGTGCATTCAGTAGATTCATTCTGGACATTCATATGCCTTTTTTTTTTCTTTTGAGTACTTGGCTTTTTATTTTTCCTCAGAACAATCAGATCTCGAAAGAGGTGAAAGGTTATATTTAACAAATGGTTTGTTGCAGAGTCACCATGAGAAATAAACGAGCGCATATCCTGAGCGTGTACCCTGCTGTTCATACTTGCCGTTGCTAAGATAACAGAAACAAAACACCAGTTTAGGGTGTTTGCAGCTTCCGAGGATGTGGTTTGTGTTTTGCTTGTGATAGTCTGATGACTGAAGATGGCTCCCTTCCAAACATTTTCAAATTTTTCCCGGATCTTAGGAACCCTTTTGTTGTGAGTATTTGTAAGCGTCATAATTGATGACAATGAAGTTTATTTTCCCAAAGCACAGAAAACATCCTGGATATTTCAAAATATATTCTCTGTTTATTTCTCGATCTGCACCTATTCACATGGTATGTCAGTACAAGTTCTGACTTATCAGAGAGAGAGGGGAAGGCACTGTATGAGCAGAGAAGAGAGGACAAATGAACCTGTAAACCACTGTATTTCTGAAATAAATTATTTGTCTTGAGACAGCATCTGAAATTCAACATCTATTATACTAGCAGCTGAGCACAGGCATAAGAAGAGGACAGCCTCTGTTCCCCTGTTTATCCGTTGCTCTCCCCTCTTGCCCATGAAAGCTGACAAGACAAGCAAAAGTGCTGTGACCTTGGTAAGGGATTTCTTTGCTCAACACGTCATGTTTCAGCTTGCATTAAGTTCTGCTGCTGTAAGGTGTACTTACATTCACGTGGGTGGATTTGCAGAAGGTAGTATTTTGGGGGTCCTCTGGCAACCACCCCACATTGCTTGGCATTCCACTCCCTTGACCTCTCTCGCTCTGAACTTCTAATGACAGGATCAGCCTTTTACAATTATACCCTGAGTCACTGACGAGGAAGCGTTGTGACACAGTGCTGCTGCACGCCTCTCCGGTGCAGCGGTTGGGCACCCTTGCTCTCTAGGGAGAGGAGAGCATTAAGAAAGTGTTTGTGAGGAAACAGCACAATAAACACTTTTTTTTTTCCCCCCCAGCTGCAAGTAGGGGAAGTAGCACTGCAGCTGCAATGACCAATCAAAAGGATCAATCTGAGAATTACCCATAAGAAAATGAAACAAAACAAAACAACAACAACAAAAGCCATGTAGATTTTGTTACCTGGATGTTTGGGAAACTTTGGCACCAAGGAACAGTGATAAAACATTACACGTTCCTAACGTGTTATAGAAACTGAATAAGAAACAGGTCCGTTTTAAAATACAAGAAGCTGGCCTGATGCTACACTGAAATAGAGCTGTTCTCATGAGCCTAAAAATCCTGCAATCCGCTCTCAGCCTTACAGTCTTCAGGCAGTAAAAGCACCCAGCTTTTGATTCACCCTGTCCGCTTGTGTTTTAAGAAACTGGCATTACCTCGTGAGATAAATGCCCTACATACTGTACATTTTGATCTCGTCCTTCTGTGTGGACACAGGCAAATAAATCCTGTGTTCCTCCACCCTGAAAGCTAGCTGCCCAGTCAGAAACATCGTTGTTGTCAGTGGGAAAGCAATTCATTCTGCTACAACTAGGCACTGTAATTCCCGCATCTCCCTTTCTTAGCTTTCAGCTGTGTAACCTCTCTGCCAGCATTCACTGCACCAGACACAAGGAGAAAATTTTATCACAAAAGCATCTTTGAACACAGCACAAACCCAGGAGTATTGTATTTTTCAAAGTATGTTCAAAGCATTTCAGTCTAACATTTCATGAAAGAATATGCACACCTAAAAAATACAGGCTTAAAATCAATTGTAAAGGTTTTAGGTAATTTCCTAGTATAAAATTTACTGTGCTGATGTGTGAAGACATACCGTGCAAGGTGTGCTGCTGTTAACCCCGGTGTAGGGAGTACAAAATGGAGTGGAAGGAGTTGTCTATCATGTCTCTGATGTTAAAAACTAGAATTTCCTTAGTTCTTTTGCCAGCATTGCTATTTAAGCTCTTCTGGTCATGCAGAACAGCAGCAATATCATTGGAATGAATGATGACAAGATATGTTTTGGTTTTTTTCCCCTTTCAGACCTCCAAAAAATGTGCAGTCTCTGTTTTTGGCAATATGGATCAGCAACATGTCTTCCAACATTAGGACTTCCCGTGGAGATACAAACATGTTTACTACCACCAAAGCATTCAACTTGCCAACTCCACTACCGTGATAAGCAAAAGAATAGATTACACCATGGAAGTCTTAAGACTAAGGAAAAGGATTATCTTCCATCAACAATCTACTCCTACTCAAGGGAAACAAAGACAAAAGGAAGTAAGAAAATGATGATTTAGCATCTCTAGCACTACTGAGGAAAGGCTACGGACACACCATGATGAAAGCAAGTGCAAAAAAAAATTATACCATGGAAACTGAACAAAAATAACAATTTGCTTTTATGTTTCTATCCTAGACAAGGGAACTCTTAACCTGCAAATGACCAGATGCTCAGCATATACTGGTGAAGTATCATTGCATTTTTGCCTTATCACTGTTTTCTGTACACATGTTTCCAGTCATTTTCAGAAACAAAACTGTGCATCATCTGGATATCTGGCAGGACTAAATGTCACATGGCCTATGGTCATGTCTTCAGTTTCTGCTTAAAGAGTGTTGATGGTATGTACACATTTAAGTGTTTGTCACATCTGAGGATAAAGAAGAAAAAACAGGAGGCATTTAGCACAGCCTATGTAATCTCTAAAGGTGAATGGTTGAATGGTAGAGAAGCTGAAAAGTAAGCTCTGAAACAAAAAGACCTATAGGCTGGAGGCAGCAGAGGTGGGCGCCTTGAGAACCACAGGGTGTTGTTACTCAAAATGAACCCAGAGACTGTGGAATTTGGGGTTCTGCAGCTTGAAAGCAAACTGATGGCATTGCAGTAACACATGATTTACCCACGTTTCCCTTCATTAGGATACAATGGCACCGAAGGCTGAATGCTGTAGGAAAAGACAAGTGCTGGAACTGGCTAATTGCACCTCTGACACTTGTTGTGAATCATGAGAACCACAATGACACTAAGCTGAGTGGGTGCATAGACCTGCTTGAGAGCAGGAAGGCTCTTCAGAGTGACCTGGACAGGCTGGAGTGATGGGCCAAGTCCAATTGTATGAAGTCCAACAAGGCCAAGTGCCAGGTCCTGCGCTTGGGCCACAACAACCCCATGCAATGCTACAGGCTTGGGACAGAGTGGCTGAAACGCTGCTCTGCGGAAAATGAGCTGGGGGTGACAGCCATCTGAACATGAGCTAGCATTGTGCCCAGGTGGCCAAGAAGGCCAATGGCACCCTGGCCTGTATCAGAAATAGTGTGGCCAGCAGGACAGTGATTGTCCCCCTGTACTCAGCATTGGCAAGGCCACACCTCAAGTACTCTCTTCAGCGTTGGGCAAGGATAGTAAGGTGCTGGAGTGACGAAGCTGATGACGGGTCTGGAGCACAAGTCTGGTGAGGAGCGGCTGAGGGAACTGGAGTTATTTAAGCCTGGAGACAAGGAAGCTGAGAGAACTGACCCTTCTTTACAACTACCTGAAAGGGGGTTATAGGGGCGTGGGAGTTGGTCTCTTCTCTCCAGTTATGGATGATAAGAGGAAATGGACTCAAGTTGTGCCAGGGGAGGTTTAGTGTGGAGATTAGGAAGAATCTTTTCATGGAGAGTTGTTAAACATTGGAACAGGCTTCCCAGGGAGGTGGTGAAGTCACCATCCCTGGAGATACTGAAAAGACACATAGCTGAGGTTGCTGAGGCACGTGGTTTAGTGGTGGGCTTGGCAGCATTAGGTTAGTGGTTAGACTCAATGATCTTAAAGGTCTTTTTCCTGTTAAAGGATTCTATAATTCTATGAAATTACGTAACAGCCTTTTGTTTCATTTCTTCACCTGTGGATCTGCAGAAAAAAAAAAAGCACAACCCACGTATCTGCCTCAGGTTGTGTGGGTATGACGTGTATCATGTGAGTCGCCAGCTGTAGTGCACTGCAAAGGATGCACCCCGCTCAGTGCTGCTAGCGCCCTCCCCTCGCAGCCATGGAACGCAGCCCACGGCTTCTGCTCTGCCCCAGCAACAGACCCACGCGCCGGCAACAGACACTCCCCGCCGCCGCCAGCCCGGCTCTGGGGCTCCCCCTAGCGACGATCCTGCCCGAGGAGACGAGCAGCGGCCCGGGCTCCGGCTCCGGCACAAGCAGCCGGGCAGGGGCCGGGGCCGGAGCCGCAGCGCCGCCGGTTGCCGCTCACGTCACCCGCGCGCCGCCTCCCGGGATGGCCGCTGGCCGCGCGCGGGGAGGGAGCCCGGCGCCTGTTACTATGGCAACGGAGGAGGCGGGGAGCGCCTCGCCGACGTCACGTGGCCCTTGCTGCCCAGCCCCCTCCGCCGCCATCTTGGAAGTTGCGTCAAGATGGTGGCGCCGGCCACTTAGGCTCCGGCTCCTTCTGCCTTCGCTCCACCTCGGCACGTGGGTGGCGCGGTGACGTCACCGCGCTCCCGCCGGCCGAACGCGGAAGTGCGTCTTCCCGCGGCGGGCGCGCGGGGCTGGTGGTCGCGGCGGCGCTGAGTCGGCGGCGGGGGGTGGAGGAGGAGGAGGAGGAGGAGGAGGAGGAGGAGGAGATGGCGGCCGCCGCCGCGGAGCTGCAGGGGAAGTACCAGAAGCTGGCTCAGGAGTACTCCAAGGTACCCGGCTCCGGAGTCTGTCCCCGATGCTCGCCCGGCGGTACCGCCCACCTGCAGCCGCTCCCTGCGCGCGGGCTGCCGGCCGCCTCTCTGCGGGGAGCGGGCTCTCCTCCTCGGTCCGACGCGCTGCCTGTGTCTCCGCCGAGCCCGGGGAGCCGGCCGTGCCGGGCCGGGCCGTGCCGGGCCGTGCCGTGCCGCCGTGGGGCCCGCCCTGCGCTCTGCCGCCCGGCTCGGCTGCCGTCGGCGCTCAGCCTCAGCCGGAGCGGGGGGATTCCTCGGGGCTGAAGCGCTTGTCTTTGTGGCGGCGTGAAGCCTTTGCGGTCAAAGGTTGCCTCTTGAGGATGAGGTTAAGGCAAGCTTGCATGTGGTCAGAGCAGATGCGAGGTCGCATGTACCCAGGGGATAAAGCGTTGCAGGAGCAAAGTGGCCTTCTCTGCAAAGCATCGAGGAGGACAAATAATGGGCTCGAGCATGCCAGGGAAGTGAAACTAGCAGCGCTTTTCCTCGTTCCTCCACTTCCTGCTCAGACATGAGTAGATTCAGTTGTAGTTTAGATTGTGAACATTTGTTGAGGTCTTATATCTCGCCCATAGATGCTGAATTTGCTTTGACTGGTAGATGTGGGAGTTAGCGTCCCTTACAGTGGCCTTGCAGTGTCTGAGAAGTGAGGACACTTGATTCCACACTTGCTCTGTGTCTGTTCCCATTCTTCTGCAACTGCACTAAGTGAATTTGCTTCCCATTTCTGGTGCTGCTTAAGGGAGCGTTTGCAAAGACTTCTGTCCCATAGTGGAGAATTCTTTTTCCTTTCCAAGATGCTTGAGATAATGTCTTAGATGGTGGAGGAATAGGATACCATTGGTCTTGGATGACATGGTTCTTCAACAGCCTTGGCAAAGAAAGCCAGTACTTTATTTTTGTGTAGCCCTATATCAGAGCATTTGGCAGAAGGTACTCGACTGTATTTGACACTTTTCCCTAGGTTACAGAATGATGCATCCTTAAAGACTCTTCTCCTTGGAATTGCCAATAAAAAACACACCAAAACCAGAAAACATCTTGTACAGAATCTGTACAGATATCTCTACAGAATCTGTACAGAAACTGTTCAGATATTCATTTCTTAAGGGTTCCACAAAATCATTTATGAAACTGTATTCACTTTGGGGTTTTGTAGGTCACAGAGTTCATGTTTCTTATGGCTTTCTGCAGTGATTCTGTTGTGTTTTGAAGATTAAAAACGGCTCAGGATAAGGTAGTCAAGGGATTTTGCTGCTTGATTCTCTAATCAAACTTTGAAATGTGGACTTCTGAAAGTTCCAACTGCTGAATTCTCTTTCTTTCAGTATCGTGATGTCCAAAAGCTTTCTTTGAACTTCATCTTGCAAGTTTCAGCCTATGAAGTTTCAATTACACTTTCTGAGAACTATTCTTTGATCTCATCCCGCTTCTTGTGCAACAACTGCAGGGCATTGTGGGATCCCCTTTGCAGATAACTTTTCTTTTTGTGTAAATGATTAGTTGTTCAACTGGCTGTTTATTATGTGATCCTGAAAACAAAGAGTAGCCTTGGGAAGCTATTTACATGTTGGCTTGATTGTGTTGGAAGCNACGTCACGTGGCCCTTGCTGCCCAGCCCCCTCCGCCGCCATCTTGGAAGTTGCGTCAAGATGGTGGCGCCGGCCACTTAGGCTCCGGCTCCCTCTGCCTTCGCTCCACCTCGGCACGTGGGTGGCGCGGTGACGTCACCGCGCTCCCGCCGGCCGAACGCGGAAGTGCGTCTTCCCGCGGCGGGCGCGCGGGGCTGGTGGTCGCGGCGGCGCTGAGTCGGCGGCGGGGGGTGGAGGAGGAGGAGGAGGAGGAGGAGGAGGAGGAGGAGATGGCGGCCGCCGCCGCGGAGCTGCAGGGGAAGTACCAGAAGCTGGCTCAGGAGTACTCCAAGGTACCCGGCTCCGGAGTCTGTCCCCGATGCTCGCCCGGCGGTACCGCCCACCTGCAGCCGCTCCCTGCGCGCGGGCTGCCGGCCGCCTCTCTGCGGGGAGCGGGCTCTCCTCCTCGGTCCGACGCGCTGCCTGTGTCTCCGCCGAGCCCGGGGAGCCGGCCGTGCCGGGCCGGGCCGTGCCGGGCCGTGCCGTGCCGCCGTGGGGCCCGCCCTGCGCTCTGCCGCCCGGCTCGGCTGCCGTCGGCGCTCAGCCTCAGCCGGAGCGGGGGGATTCCTCGGGGCTGAAGCGCTTGTCTTTGTGGCGGCGTGAAGCCTTTGCGGTCAAAGGTTGCCTCTTGAGGATGAGGTTAAGGCAAGCTTGCATGTGGTCAGAGCAGATGCGAGGTCGCATGTACCCAGGGGATAAAGCGTTGCAGGAGCAAAGTGGCCTTCTCTGCAAAGCATCGAGGAGGACAAATAATGGGCTCGAGCATGCCAGGGAAGTGAAACTAGCAGCGCTTTTCCTCGTTCCTCCACTTCCTGCTCAGACATGAGTAGATTCAGTTGTAGTTTAGATTGTGAACATTTGTTGAGGTCTTATATCTCGCCCATAGATGCTGAATTTGCTTTGACTGGTAGATGTGGGAGTTAGCGTCCCTTACAGTGGCCTTGCAGTGTCTGAGAAGTGAGGACACTTGATTCCACACTTGCTCTGTGTCTGTTCCCATTCTTCTGCAACTGCACTAAGTGAATTTGCTTCCCATTTCTGGTGCTGCTTAAGGGAGCGTTTGCAAAGACTTCTGTCCCATAGTGGAGAATTCTTTTTCCTTTCCAAGATGCTTGAGATAATGTCTTAGATGGTGGAGGAATAGGATACCATTGGTCTTGGATGACATGGTTCTTCAACAGCCTTGGCAAAGAAAGCCAGTACTTTATTTTTGTGTAGCCCTATATCAGAGCATTTGGCAGAAGGTACTCGACTGTATTTGACACTTTTCCCTAGGTTACAGAATGATGCATCCTTAAAGACTCTTCTCCTTGGAATTGCCAATAAAAAACACACCAAAACCAGAAAACATCTTGTACAGAATCTGTACAGATATCTCTACAGAATCTGTACAGAAACTGTTCAGATATTCATTTCTTAAGGGTTCCACAAAATCATTTATGAAACTGTATTCACTTTGGGGTTTTGTAGGTCACAGAGTTCATGTTTCTTATGGCTTTCTGCAGTGATTCTGTTGTGTTTTGAAGATTAAAAACGGCTCAGGATAAGGTAGTCAAGGGATTTTGCTGCTTGATTCTCTAATCAAACTTTGAAATGTGGACTTCTGAAAGTTCCAACTGCTGAATTCTCTTTCTTTCAGTATCGTGATGTCCAAAAGCTTTCTTTGAACTTCATCTTGCAAGTTTCAGCCTATGAAGTTTCAATTACACTTTCTGAGAACTATTCTTTGATCTCATCCCGCTTCTTGTGCAACAACTGCAGGGCATTGTGGGATCCCCTTTGCAGATAACTTTTCTTTTTGTGTAAATGATTAGTTGTTCAACTGGCTGTTTATTATGTGATCCTGAAAACAAAGAGTAGCCTTGGGAAGCTATTTACATGTTGGCTTAATTGTGTTGGAAGCCAAGGAAGATTTGCTGCCAAAGGATTGCATTCTCTCAGTTCTCAGAGCAGTCCAGAAGGAGAATGTGTGTTTTCAGAGTCTGTTCTTCCTCTTGTGTTGCAGTTTCTGGCATTTTCTCATAATCCTGATAGAAGTAGTAGTCAAAAAGCACTTAATCAACTTGTGACAGCCTTTGGTGGATCACACTTCAGTTTAGCTATCTCAGTGCATCACGATTGAGCTAGTTCATTCTGTCTTTCATCCCCGCTCCTGGCGTGTTCCTGCATTAATAGATGATCTTTCGAGGTCCCTTCCAACCCTTGAGATCCTGTGATTCCATGGCAGGAAAAAAACCCCAAAACAACAGAAAACCACCACACTGCTTTTTCTTGCTAGGGACACTCTGTGCTTGGAAGTCTTTCTATGGTGCTTTTGAAAGTTTCTTGTTTTGCCTTTGCGATACCTGAGCAGCACAGTGGGAATACTGGAAGGCAAAAGCTTGTGCTTAGCAATATCAACTGACTTTTGACCTTTCAAATGTATGCAATTATCAGACTGAAATGGTTAGTTATTTCACACTGAATCTTGCCTTTTATGCATTTGCCAGAGGTATTCCCAAACATGATACAACTCCTTTTAGTGTAGATTTGCAACAGCTGAACTCAAACATGTCAAATGAATGCAAATTATCATTGAAGAAACCAGGATTCAAGCTATTGTCAAGGAATGGGATGATGGAACTGTCAGCACTCTCACTGCTGCAGGGTAGATGTGCTCTAGAGTGGAGAGACAAAAGTAGCACTGAATAGGAGTAAGAAGTTGATTTGTCTAGGAAAAAAATTGTGACTTTTTCATATTTGTTAACTATTCTTCAGACTTTCACTATATTTAAGTAGCTAATCTTCCAACACATTTGAGTGAGAATTATGTTCTTTTTTAACAAAAATATTCAGATGGTAAAGTAACTTCCTTCAGGGTATGAATTAGATACTTTTTTTCAACCTGACATTATTACTATCTACCTGATCAGAATACTTAAAAAGCACACACATCTGGTCCTCTCACAAGAGAATAGAACGCTCTATGCACATTCTAATGAATGGCTCTTCTATATTCCTTCATCTTGCATAGTTATTTGCATGTCTTGTTTTTTCAGCTCCGAGCTCAGAACCAAGTACTGAAAAAAGGGGTTGTAGATGAGCAAGCAAACTCCGCATCTCTGAAGGTAATCTCTGAAAACTACTCATGGCAGATATATTAAGCTGTGACAAAACAGATAAATGGGAAGATGTTTTTTACTCAAAGTATTGTGAATAAAAGAATAAAGAAGGAACTTGATTTTTGGTAAAAGTATTTCTGTTCCGCAACTGTATCGTTGTCTGTAGGGTTTGACTTTGTAGAAGGTTGCTTCCTGATGTTTAAGGTATAGAATAAAGTACCTACTTGAGTGTGACCTGTGGGCAGCTCAAGGTTGCCCGTGGGTTTTAGTTCAAAGGCAATACTTTCAGCTCGTCAGTGTTTACCAGAAAGCAATTTAATTTTAATCTAATTAATCTTTCAGAAATTGCTTTCTGTTCATTTTTAATGTGCTCATTTTTTTAATGTGAAATTTCTTATCAAAACCATGTGTGAAAGTAAGCGTGAAAGTCTAATTTTAATACTTTTGAATGATCCAGGAACAGCTGAAGATGAAGGATCAATCCCTGAGAAAACTGCAACAAGAAATGGACAGCTTGACCTTCCGAAATCAGCAGCTTGCCAAGCGGGTGGAGTTACTTCAAGATGAGCTTGCATTAAGTGAAGCTAAGGGCAAGAAGAACAAGGTATGTACTAAAGTCAAAAAGACCTTGCTTAGCACATGTCTGTTACTCACCTATTGATGTCTTATCCCGATTTCTGGCAGGAGCTGATCTGTGTTAAGTGTGGAGCTGAATGTTTTTGTCAGAATTTGTGTTATTAACTGATGTTAATATAGTGAAATATGGTGATAATACCCACAAAACTGGTATTGGTACATGTAATATATAGGAGGTGAACTGCTATCTACCTTTCTGGGTATTTATTAAGTGTTCAGACATCTGGGAAGTATCTTGGAGCTCTGTGATTAATCTACTGCTGTGAAGGGAACTGATCACCTCTCATTTTCTATCCCTGTCTCCTTGATTTGTACAATGGTTAACTCCTCAGCCTATGACTTTAGCTTATCTGATCAACTCACATATGAATCTCATCGAATGTTTTGAAATCTAAATTTTTAGCGAGTATTCCTTACGTTACTTCAAAATGACATCATAATTTCAGTACCGTGATCTTTCAAATGCTTTTCCAAATGCTTGCTGATTTCAGCCTGGTTGAAAGATGTTCTAAGATCAGCCATGTCTTCTGTAGGTAACATCAGAATTCCAGGGGTAGTGTGTCTAGACTTAAATAATTCTTGAGTGTCCCTTGCTATCTTCTTCTTATGGGGGGAACACCTCTTAATTACTGTCATCTTTTTGCTTAGCTCTCAAAATGCTGTAGCTGTTAAGACTGACATTAAAGAAGTCATTCAACTGATTAGTTATATGCTCATCCTCCTTACTCTTCCTCTAGATGCTTGTCCATTTTTTTTCTCTCCAGTTCCTTGACAAGCATTGTGTCTCTTGACTTATGTTATTCAAGCACAATAGCAGATTATTCTTCAAAATGCAGTTTGACCCTTCTTTTATTTCGTATTATGTAACTTTTATTGCTTCAGTAGGCACGTTTCCAGATTTTGAAGGACCTCAGTCTGTCTTGAATAGCTTTGCAAACCATTGCCACTGACTTTATTTCATATTCAGCTGTCAGAATGCACAGGNAGTATTGTGAATAAAAGAATAAAGAAGGAACTTGATTTTTGGTAAAAGTATTTCTGTTCCGCAACTGTATCGTTGTCTGTAGGGTTTGACTTTGTAGAAGGTTGCTTCCTGATGTTTAAGGTATAGAATAAAGTACCTACTTGAGTGTGACCTGTGGGCAGCTCAAGGTTGCCCGTGGGTTTTAGTTCAAAGGCAATACTTTCAGCTCGTCAGTGTTTACCAGAAAGCAATTTAATTTTAATCTAATTAATCTTTCAGAAATTGCTTTCTGTTCATTTTTAATGTGCTCATTTTTTTAATGTGAAATTTCTTATCAAAACCATGTGTGAAAGTAAGCGTGAAAGTCTAATTTTAATACTTTTGAATGATCCAGGAACAGCTGAAGATGAAGGATCAATCCCTGAGAAAACTGCAACAAGAAATGGACAGCTTGACCTTCCGAAATCAGCAGCTTGCCAAGCGGGTGGAGTTACTTCAAGATGAGCTTGCATTAAGTGAAGCTAAGGGCAAGAAGAACAAGGTNTTTGAAGGACCTCAGTCTGTCTTGAATAGCTTTGCAAACCATTGCCACTGACTTTATTTCATATTCAGCTGTCAGAATGCACAGGTCTGGGTTGTTTGTTTTTTTTTTTTTTTTTGTAAGAAGTGTTTGTAGTATCTTCTAAATATGTTCCTTTTTAGTTTTACTTGTAGTACCTCACCAAATAGGTACATTGTATTTAATGCATCACCGCTAAATTCCTTGTCAATTCCGTTTCAGAGACTTGCCACTAGGAGACCATGTAAACTATATCCAAAACTATTTAGATTAAGATTTGAAGAGGTGAACTCTGTCAGACTGCAGTCCTTTTAGAAGGAGGAGAATATATGCCCATATCTCTGGTGTTGTAGCTCATAGGCTGACATGAAATGCAGAGGTGGCTTAGCTGTCTTACGTGTCCCAAGCACCTGAAGCTCAGCTTTAATTGTACACATTGTCCCTTTTGNTTTTTTTTTTTTTTTTGTAAGAAGTGTTTGTAGTATCTTCTAAATATGTTCCTTTTTAGTTTTACTTGTAGTACCTCACCAAATAGGTACATTGTATTTAATGCATCACCGCTAAATTCCTTGTCAATTCCGTTTCAGAGACTTGCCACTAGGAGACCATGTAAACTATATCCAAAACTATTTAGATTAAGATTTGAAGAGGTGAACTCTGTCAGACTGCAATCTTTTTAAAAGGAGGAGAATATATGCCCATATCTCTGGTGTTGTAGCTCATAGGCTGACATGAAATGCAGAGGTGGCTTAGCTGTCTTACGTGTCCCAAGCACCTGAAGCTCAGTTTTAAATGTACGCGTTATCCCTTTTTTTTGATGATGATACATTAGTTCAGCAATGTGGCACAGCAGAGAAGCAGTGTGGGATAGAGTGGTGGTCTTTGAGTCCTTTGGAGGAAATGGGTGAAAAAGCTGGAACCAGTTGACTGAGAGATGTCTGTATTCTCAAGGCAGTTGGTGGACAGTGAAGATGCTGTGTTTTTCAGCGTCCCCATTGTGCTACAGCCTGCTGTATAATAA
The DNA here is from genome assembly GCA_013401255.1 of Urocolius indicus. Taxonomy (NCBI): domain Eukaryota; kingdom Metazoa; phylum Chordata; class Aves; order Coliiformes; family Coliidae; genus Urocolius; species Urocolius indicus. The sequence goes on along the minus strand of WBNH01011659.1, from coordinate 14,378 downwards.
ACAGACACTTTCAGTGATTGTTCCTGGTCCCTGCTGAGACCAGACTGGCTTACACCTGAACACTTGGTGCGAGGCAGATGTGCCTTACGCACAGCTACCAAACCAAGTAAGATTGTATGTGTAGGGTTTCATATTATTGACTGTGTGGAATCATGCCAGATTCAAATGATGTCGAATGTCCATCTGCCCACAAGCAGTTTTGTGTGTTTGTGAAGATGACACCTGAGCAGAGGCTTTCCTGAGTCCTTGTTGAGTTTTTCTACTGTGATGCAGTAACAACAGTTTGAAGGAAAAGTGCGGCTTTGAAGTTCGTGCTGTGTGCAATGTGTATACCTTTTGGTGTATTAGTCAATGCAAGATATATACTCCTCTGCATCTATTGGGAATTGGTGATGGGCTTTGGGATACCCCCAGAAACTTGGGGGTAATGAATGCGTTTTGTTTCTTTTAGAAAAGTGCAGAATCCTCATCTCAGTTGAGTCAAGAGCAGAAAAGTGTCTTTAATGAAGATCTTCAGAAGAAGATAGAAGAGAATGAGCGATTACATATACTTGTGAGTGAAACTTGTTTTAGCCTTTCTTTTTAGTTCAGAAAGCTGATCACGTGAACAAAGAGAAAAAATAAAATGCCTTCTGAAAACTAGTGAGTTTAGAAGCTTAGCTGTACACAAACAACTACATTAGATCAGATAGCTTGTTTATAAAGGTGTTCACTGGGCAAATGAAAGTATTTTGACTTAAGAGAGTGTGGAGTAACTTAAGTAATGTGTGTTGCCTCATTTAGATTTTTGACTTCTGGTGATGCTGAGCTGCTCTGAAAATAGCCATATAGTTAATAATGAATGGAAACTCCTTTCTACTTAACTAACCATTTCAGAATTGACTTAAAGCTTAAAATATTTTTTGCACATTGCCATAATGAAGTCATGAATTACTTTACCAAAGTGTAGCGTGATTCACTGTGGTTTAGAAATCTTGGGAAAAACCTTCTGGCTTAAGATGAGTTTATCAAGTATCTACTATATATTCAAAGATTGCTTGGCATTACAAATCTTTTAGTGAACACCAAGTATTTTGTTCCTGAATCTTTTCTCTGTATATCTCATCATAAAATTACTATTTGTCTGGGAACTGGTATTTGTTATTAATGTGGACTGGCTAATTAAATTGATCTAATTCATAGAAGTAGATTCCATACTAAAATGAAACCTTTGTATGAGCTCTGCTTTTCTTCTTTCAGTATTTTGAAGCAGATGAGCAGCACAAACGTTTAGAAGCAGAGCTGAGAACTAGACTTGATGTTTTGGAAACTGATGCTGCCCAGCATCAAGCTGTGGTGGACAGCTTAATGAAGAAGTACACGGATACCATAGAAAAGCTGCAGAATGATAAAGCCAAGTTAGAAGTAAGGAGGTTTTCTCCTACTCGCAAGATTGAAAAGTTTTGAAATGAAATGTTTTGTTGTGTCAGTACTTACATTGTGAGATTATCTTTTTGCATAAAGATCAAGTCTCAGACACTAGAAAGAGAAGCTAAGGACTGTAGGCATCGAACTGAAGAATGGTAAGTGTTTTTATTTAATATAATGAAAAATTGAGTTAAAGAAGTAACTACTGTAAAAGATTAACAGGATTATTTTTAAAGAATAATACCTTAAAAAAGGAAGGAAAAAATAGCCTGCTAAAACTCAAAATATTGGGCAACAACACATTCATGTCAAGACTCTGCAGGTCAGACCCATTTTTCTTCAGCGAAATACGTAACTAGACAATCTATTACACAGATTCAGCTTTCAGTAAGAGCAGTTTTTGTCACCAAGCTATTTTAACAAGTATGAAGTTGAAACCTTGAATTTCTTTGTAGTTTAATGCTATTAAAAGTAAAGAAAGTACTGAACTTGTGTGAAACATACATGTGAGGTTTTTACAAACTGCTTCTAAAAGCAAAGCTTTTAGAAGGTGTGCTTAGACAATCAACTGGAAAGCTTATTAAGCAATTGCTTTTGCTTCAGATACAATACACTCAGCTAGAATATTTGAGTTTCTATTGCGGGATTTCACTGTTAGTTTTGGAAGACAGGTTGGAAGCTAGTTTTGAGGACAGGTTGTAGAAAATGGAAAGAATTGGAGAGCTCTGGACTAAATCAAATTAGTGTGCACTTCTCTGAAGTTCATTATTAAAGGTTATTTTTTTAAGGATATGTGTGCAGTATAGATCTTCAATGTAATGGATAAAATGCACCGGGAACGATCAGATCAAGAGGTCCTTCTTTCAGATGGTAACCTTAAAGTATGCTTTTTCATTTTGATAGATGCAAAGATAGTTGGGTTCCAATAACTCTCCTCTAACACAGGTCAAGGTTTCACTAAGAATGACTTTCAAAACAGGATAAGAGCTATGGTTTTTATGCTGTTTGCTTTTTTTTTTCCTAGTGTTCAAAAAACAGTGTAGTAGTCTTAATTTGCTACTATTCAGTTCAGAGCTCTTCTGTCATGTTCTATGATGACTGGGTAATTAGTGTCATTGTAAGGAATACCCTACCATTTAAGAAGGGAGGATTTTTAAAGCTAATAAAAGCCTGACACTTCTTTAAAATGGAGATCTGTATCTAATGAACACAGGACAAAAGATGTCTTTGAGAGTACTGTTCTTCTGTTTTCCCCACCCGTTCACAGGGGAAGGGAACCATTTACCTCTTGACACCCATATTTTATTCAGGAAAGCCAGGAAATACGAGACTTGACAACCTGCATGCCTTGAAAATTAAAGGGCAAAATGTAAAACAAGGCCTATCAAACTACGTGTTTGCCCATCACAGAATCTTAAGGGTTGGAAGGGACTTCAAAAGGTCATCTAGTCCAACACACCTGTCAGAGCAGGACCACCTAGAGTAGGTCACACATCCATACTTTTTCAGTTTGAGTTTGTTCTCAGCCTATTGTGGTTCATGCTGTACAGTTTCTCTGCAGTTTTGGAGCTGTTAGTTGTGATACATTTCCACATATCAAATGCCTTTGGGAAAAAAAAAACGAAAAAAAAATGTCACTTTGACACCTTCCCTGCCCACCTTCCACTATATGTGCAGAAGCTCTAGATGTCAAATAGGAAATGAAATAGTGAAGTGAGGGCCTAAGTTGGGTAAGGTGTGGAATCAATATGCAGTAGTCTTTGTTGATGTGTGCATAAAGCTAGAATATCATAGAATGGTAGAATGGTAGGAGTTGGAAGGGACCTTTAGAGGTCATCTCGTTCAACCCCCCTGCCAAAGAAGGTCCACCTAGATCAGGTCACATAGGAGTGTGTCCAGGCGAGTCTTGAAGACCTCCAAGGAAGGAGACTCCACACCCTCCCTGGGCAGCCTGTGCCAGGGCTCCCTCACCCTTACAGTAAAACAGCTTTTTCTTACGTGTAAATGGAACTTTATGTATTACTGTTCATCTCAGGAACATAATATTAGTAATCTTAATAACTTAGGTTCACCTCCATATATACAAATGATGAAAGTGAAGCAGATTTAGACAAAAATCACATGAGAGTTCATCAGAATCATAACTGCCAAGTCTTGGGGGAATGGGCCCTATCATAGCAGTGTTTAAATATGAGGCTTTGAAAAGCTTTTGAGGTTTTCCTTACAGTGATATGACATAGTTAACTAAATTAATCAACAGCTTGCTTCTTGCATATTGGAATACCACATTGAATATATAGCAAGTGATTGAAAAGCCCTTTTATGTTACCATTCAAATTCCAGTAGAGAAGAATATCTTTGTGTAGCTTATATGATACTTGCAGAATTGGAAAACAGTGTAAAGATTAACTTGACTTCCTTCAGTGCTTCTCAAGAATGGAACTTAGGATTCACAACAATTTATTGTATCTTTCACTGCATTTGTTACGAATTACAATGCAATGTCATGTATTAAATATGATATAAAAGAAAAATTATTCCTACTGTCCTATTTCAGTAAAACTTCTAGAAAGAAACAGATACCTATACACTCAGAGGATGCTTATGGTGAGCGATGGTGTCGGTGATACAGATAAAATTGTAAAGGTTTATGAACTCTGTGTGTGTGTGGTTTTTTTGTTTGTCTTTTTGTTATTTAGCCAGCAACAGTTAAAGAATCTTCAAGCAGCTTTGGGCAGTAGACTGGAAGAATCTCTATGCATAATCAATGAGAAAGTACCTTTTAATGACACAAGTACGTATTACCTTGGCCTGGGTTTCTTGTTTAATTCCGGGTATCCATCCGGAGGAGTTACTCATTTTGAATTGTATTAGGTGTAAGAAATGTTGGACATCTGAACAGACCATTGGAGGTAATTGTAATACGTGTTTGTAACACTTGTCATAATTTTATCTTTTTATCTAGATTTTAAAATACTAAGTTTTTGTATTTTTATGTGTATCTAATGAAAATTAAAACATTTGAAGGCTTTTGAGTAATTTGCCATTTGTCTTGCTTGTTGACAGAATATTGTAGAAGATGAAGTAGCACTGACAGTTTACTGGTTTCTCCACAAAGATTTGTTGTTGTTGTTGTTTTGGGTTTTTTTTTTTTAGTTACTCATCTCAGCATTATTTTTGGCAGGATATATTTGAAAGTTGCAAGAGGAGAGTTAAAAGATGAGGCTGAAAATGGCTGCAGAGATGCTAACTTAGGGAGGCGTTGCATCCATAACACTTAGACTAATTATTATTTGTGGCTTGTCTCAGACTTGTTAATCTTTTCAAGGAAAAAAACCCTTTGAATTGGGGGACTTCCTCCTGAAGCAACCGTTTTCTGCTTCTTTTCCAACTGATAATGGAAGTGCAAAGGATACAAGGAGGTTAGGAGTGCTCAGCCTTTGTATTGCTTTGTTACAAGAATCAGTATGTGCCAGGTCAGAGCTGTGCTCTGGGAGCTTTTGTAAATAGCTTGAACACAAGGTTGTACTGAGGCAGGCAGTGCTCTACTTTTCTGACAGTGAAACTAGGAGGACCTGGAATAGTGAAAAAGCTGAAAGCAATAGAGAAGTGAAATCAGGCTGCTGCATTTCTAATAGGCTTTATTGGTAACTTTTGCATGTTTCATTCACTTAAAAACTTACCAACAAGGCTTTTAATAAATAGCCTTAGGTTCTCTAGACGCTGATTTGGTGGGTACTGCAGGATTGAGTTCTCTACTGGGCTGGCAATCCAGTGAATCTTGGCTTAGAAACACCAGATCATCTTTTCTTTAGGAAATGTGACTCTCGTACAGCATGTTATACTTAGGTGTTGGTGCCTTCAGTTGATCGAGGTTTCACTTCTTTCTCCTCAGAAAGATCACTTTGCCTGGCATCTGTTGCCCATTTCTAATTCTCTCGCTTCTTAGGTGATTTTTTTTTTTTTACAGGTGGTAATCATTGTAGGGAGAACTTTGCAAATACTTTGTTTATCTGCTGACTCAGCTGCCATGGCATAATGTTTTCACATGTGTAGAAAACATTACAAATAGTGGGCAACCCTTTAGTGATGGAAGAATGAGAGAAAGTCGGGAAATGTTTGTCTGCTGGGGATTCCAACTGTTGTGCTCAAGGTTCTGTAGTTAGTTTGAAGTGTAACTAGCTGGTGGCTTCAGTTTTAGTACTAATCAAATGACTTGTTGACTGCTAAGAGTGATTTTGAGAGGAGAAAGTTAAAGTTTTCTGAACCATTTACTTACAAGTAGGGTTTGGTATTTTTGGATGTTTTTTTGTTCTGGATAAAAGTACATCTTCCCATGTGTTGTTTGCCAAGTGTGAACAATACAAAAGGAATAACAAGCTGTACACTTCCTTTGTGTACAGATTTTAAACTAAAGCATTGTAATTCTGTTTCATTGAGGAGGGATGTGATCCTTTTTAAATCTGTAAGATTTCTGTAAGCTGTTGTCTAGGTTCAAGTGTCCCTCTACCTCTAAACATTGTGCCTGCTTGTAACTGAATTATCTTTCTAGTTGTTCTGTAACTGGAACAGAAATATGTGGAGAGTACATCTTATTCTATATAATCAACAAATCAAGTATGAACAGGAGTTTTTTTTAAACATGCAAAGCATTAAAAACAAATTATTTGACAGGAATGGAATTGAAAAATGAAGATCATCTGGTTGGGTTGTTTTTTTTTTAAATGATTTTTCACTCTTAGTGATGAATACTGTTCTTTTGGGCAAGAGAATTCTGCTCTTACCTATCAAATTCAGAGTGATCAGATAGTTAAATTTGACTTACAGTCTGAGTCAAGTATGGAATTGTTTTCACCTAGTCATAGTAACAATTCTTAAGTGAGGATATTTAGGCATACTTCACTTCAGTGTTTTTATTTAGCATTTAGTTAATGTTACTTACATGAGCTCTAATATTACTGCAATGAAAGTTCATATTAAAAAGAAATCACTACTTACCAATACGTGTCTTAAAACCCCACAGTTTAATATGTGCGTATAACTCAAACTTTTGTTCTGTAGGATCTAATCGATACAATGCTCTGAATGTACCATTACACAACAGAAGATATCAGGTAAACTTTTTGTGGCTTCATATGCAGTGACACAACTTTATACACAGATACTGAATAAACCAGTCCTTTTAGTGACCCAGACTGTCACTAGAGCTAATCCATTGATTACTGGCTTATGATCACTGTAGGATTAACTCAGGCATGCATGGCAGAAAGGTTTAATATTTGTCTCTTTCTAAAATGATCCAAAATGTTCTTTTACCATGCCAATGTGCAGGAAACTAGAACTCGAATGTTTAATTTTTAAAGTTAAAATGGTGTTATTTTAGAGATCTTAAGCTTTTTGTTGAAAAAAAGGTGATTTTGGTATGTTAAATTCCTTTTCCCTTAAACTGAGTATATTTAGTCAACTCACTGGAGCCCCAAAGAATCTTTATGTTTGTAAAGTATACCTCGATGTGTATGTTAGTATACTGTATTAGTTAATATTACTTGCCACTAGTCATAATCCCTTTAAGGAATAGATCACGTATCTTTCAGAAGTCTGCATGGTTCATTTACATTTTATGGGCCACTTCTTGCCAAAGCACCTCTCACTTGCAGCCAAATCACCCTTATTAATTAAAATAAATTGTTTTAAAAAGAAACAATTTCTATTCATTACAGTAATTTCATCAGTTTCCTTGGGAATGTGGCTTTACCTAGTATAGAAAAACGAGCCGAATATGCTAATACTTTTATACTAGTAAATCAAATACTTTGAAGCACTCAAAATTTTCCTGTTTTGCTGCCACTGAGGATGGGCTCCACAGCACTCAGTGTGCTTTCTCTCTGCTTGTAAGCTGTGTCTTAAACCTTCAGTTAGTGCATTCAGACGCCACTGTAGAAATATTTCTAATAGTTGCTTCCTCCTTTCTTCAGAAGTGCTTACAAAGAGACTTTTTTCTTAATATGTCTATGGGGAGGACAGGTAACCTACTGTCCAGTTTTGTAATGGAAGTAGCCTTAAATCAACCCATTGCTGAATTTTAAGAAAAATCAAAATAACTGCATAGAGAATTCTTCCTTTGCTATTTTCTACGAGCTCTGTGTCAGTCTGTATTGTGCTTCAACATCTGCAATCTTGAGAATGTTCTAGGACATATTTTTATGACTAGCTTTGCGAGTAGAAGCAAAATTCTAGTGTATTAGCCCAGGCTGCACTGTAAAGGACAGCAAAACACTAATATTGTCTGTTTTAATTCCTTGCATGGCTAATTAACATATGCAAGCTGGGTGTAATGACTGCATTAATTACCCACCATCATCCCTGATCAATGATCAGGAATCATTTGATTTAACACTTCATTTTAAGCATTAAGAATACATCTCTGAAGGATAAGTCATTCTTGGCTGAAATGTCACTTCAGCTTCGTTATGTCCTCCATAAATCACAATGGTGTGGTATCCTTCTCTGTTGCCTTTGCTTTTTCAGAATGTTCCATTTTGGATTTGTTTCTTGGGTACCTTCCTTCTGCAGTAAACCCACAGAATAGCCTTATTCATGACCAGTAGCTCAGTTCTGTCCAGGTGGGAGAAGAAAAATTGAGTGTTATTGGCTGGAGAAGCAGACACCTCTTAATCTGGGAGGAAAAACTCATTGGTTTTTATTAATTAAGGTTAAGTTTCCTTACAGCCAGGTGTTACAAGTCTCTCACTGTCGCCACACTGACAGAACTGAGCTGTTGTTAGAAATTAGACTATTTATCCTTAGGAATCTGAACTTCAAATATGGTTTCTGTAGTTGTACTAACCTCTAAGTGTTCTTATGGCCTATAGTTTGAGAAATGCAGCAGAGGCAAAGCATCACCTGATGTATGAACTAAACATGTACTCTGTTGCCATAGAATAACATGTCCTTCTGGGTGGCATTGTACTTTATTCATAAACTTCAAAAATTAAGTGAAAGGTAACTGCTGCTGTGTATTTTAGATTGAACTAATAACATGAAAGTAATAATTGACAGCAGTATTTGTATCCAACTATAGAATTTTTTCAGATATCAATAAGGGCATGTCAAATATAGTCATAGTCATTTTATAACTGTCTTTACAGCTGAAGCTACGAGACCTTGCTGGCCAGGCACTTGGTTTTGTTCAGGAACTCGTAACAGCTCTTCTGAACTTCCACACGTACACCGAGCAGAAGGTACAAATCTTTCCCATTGATTCTGCAACGGACACTATATCACCGTTAAATCAGAAGGTAAAACTTACAGATTTTTGGCTACAAGTAGACTTTCGTGAGTGAATAACTGAAAGTCATGCAAACTTCTCCCACCTTTACTCACGCTGCTGTGAATGTGTTCCTGAGATGCAATCTCTTCTGCCTGAGAAGTCTTTTCTATTGGGTCAGTTCTCCGAATGTTGCCAAAGCTGTAGCTGCAGAGACTCTTTCTCCCTCGTGCCTCTGTTATGAAACAAATGTGCTAATCAAAGCAAGGCTTTGCTTTTAAGTGTGAAGTTGAAGGGTACTTTTCAAGAGTTCGTCTGACTTCTTTTAAGATATGTGAATATTGCACTGCTAAATAGATGCTTGTCTTAGTTCATGCACTGGGACATGGGAGATGTTGAGACAGAAGGTTCAAACTGAATGTGAGGTAGACTTATGAAGGAGAGAATTTGGACTCTGTTCCCTTGTCAAAAGCTAACATTATAATCTGAATTTTGAGCTATTTCATAAAATCATAGAATGGTAGGGTTGGAAGGGACCTTTAGAGATCATCTAGTCCAACCCTCTGCAGAAGCAGGCCAACCTGTTTGTCCAAAGAGTTTTCCTGTAAGTGTTCTGAAGCTTCAAGTCTGTAAAGCATGCTGAAATTACTACAAGAAACCTGACATGTCTTTCTGAGCAACTCTGAGAAGACTTTTCTGAGAGTATCATTCAGAGCTGTTATGCTGCATCTTTTGACTTCCTATGCTGTGAAGCATGGAAAAGAACGTTGTGCACAAGGATTTGTGTGGGACTGCCTATATATATGCTTTGGAATAAAATTGCTTTAACATCAGAGTTGTTGACTTTGTAGTGCGAGGGGATGTGTGTGCATTTAAGTTACTGGATGACAGTATTTTTTGATCAATGTAGTAGTTTGTAGGGCTCAGACATAAGCTACTCGGATGTGATTTGCATTTGTCAGATGACTGCAATGCATATTGCGGCAGTGTTAACTGTCACTAAACTTTCCAGTTCTTGGGAAGTCCTCCTGTAGTCTCTTTGCATGCAACAAATAGGCTTGCAAAGGTGTTTATCCACCAGGGAAATCTCATTCTATTTACCTTCCCAGTTGTTTCAACTTTTTGAATCAGGAATACACTCTTACAGAGATTCAGCATAGATCTTAGTTTGAGAGCAACGTTTCCTTGCTCTTGCCACCAGACATACTCAAAATGCCATGTCCTTCTTGAGAAAACCATGCAGCTTTGTCAGCTTCCAAATTCTTTAGGGCAGGACCTGTGTCTTCTTGATTATGTGGCCCAGCGTGATGATTGGATTCTACAGACACTACTGCAGTTTCTATCATTTATCACACATTTTTTTCTTGATGTCCCAGTTAACGCTTCTCTGTTGCTTTTTGGTGTACAAGTGCTTTTCACACAGCTGAAACGTGCAACTTAATCAGAACTATAATTTGATTCTCCTTTTCTGATAATTAACTCTGAATTATAGTTCAGGCTTTGTTTGTTTTCATTATTATGGCTCTTGTTGTCCGCCCCATTGTGTATTCATGACCTAAATTGGCTCAGTGCATGCTACCTCTCAGGCTTTTTCTGTGACTTTCCAACAGTGGAGCATCTTTTATCACTCACTGAAGCAGCTGTTACTCTTACATTTTTGATTAATTTATCTGTTTTCTTGGCAAGTGTTCTCAGTGTGATCTTAGCTCCTCCACTGAGCAGTTTGAAAACGTCCCTTTAATGTGGTAGAGAAAATGAGACGAGTGTCAGTTAGTGCCTTAGCACGTTTGCACTGATTTATTTTTCCCCAACTCCAGGTCTTGTCTGGCGCTTTCAAGCTATTTTCCCCAGCAAACACTCAAAGTAGATGTGGACAATTCTCTTCCAGGTTCAAGTATTCCTTTTCTCTTTTTGATTGCTGGGTTCTGCTGGGTCTTCAGCATCGTGCCAGATAACTCCAATCCTCTCTCTCACAACACGTCAGGAGCAATCTGCATGTGTTACTTCTTCCACCTTACACTTAGGAATTTTCCCTAATTCCATCCAGAGTTGTGCATGCCTGAATGAGAGCTTGGCATCTCTATCTTCTTGTTAACACTGTGTTACTGCATTGTAATAATACAAGAATAATTTAAATTTCTCATACCCTATTTGCCTGGGATCTTTAGCTACTATTGTGATACAAATAATCAGAGGTGAAGGTATATTTCTGTGGGAAAAATAAAGACCAAGATAATTTTTTACTGCTATTTCAAGCTGTGGAAAAAGCTTTTTGTGATACTGGAGTATCAAAACCAAAAGTGCTGGTACTGCTGTGTTTTGATTGTGCCCAATGGTAAACACCTTTCTTCTCAAATATGCTTTTCTGGAAGGTGAAGTTGGCCACCAAATTTACTGAAGCTATTTTTAGCAAAGCCAAGCAGTTGTATGAGACCAAAGTTTCATAATTGTCCAAACCTGTCATAGTTCTTGAAAGTAAGAATTCTCCTTTTGGTTAGCTCCATCCTTTTTGTGTTGGCATAAGCATGCTTTGCCCCATGTTGAAAACTGGAATGGATACAGATAAAGATTAAAATGTATCCCTTGCTCTCAGTTTTAACTCTGTTTAGTCTTCAATACTTTGTACAGCATAACTGTCCTATGCACAGGACATAAGCTGAGAGGCAAACAACAAACAGCTCAGAGGAAGGCAGGATAGTTTATTCTGGTGGCTTAATTATGTGTGGATCTAGCCTTAATTTGATGGAGTTGAGCAAAGAATGCAGGAATGTTTAAACTTTAAAAGCAGGGGTTTGGTGAGCCATGCGTGGCAGTTAAAATGAGATAGGGTGCTGCGACAAAGCCCTCAATGGAGTTCCGTCGGGACTTTCATTGAAGTCTTTGCTATTCCTTACTTTTCCTCAAGGTGTGTATTTGTGTCCTGTGGAAGAGGTTGCTGTATGTCACTTGACTATTATACCTTTTTTGACATCTTGGGGATCGTTTAAGATGACAGGGGCTTTACTGAAGTGGGCTGTTCAACGGTTAACTTGAAACAGTTTGTCAGAGTCTTCAGCAAGCACCATTTTAAAACCTCTCTGTGCTCAGTTTTCACAGTACCTTCATGAAAACGCTTCGTACGTTCGCCCTCTGGAGGAAGGAATGCTGCACTTGTTTGAGAGTATTACAGAAGACACAGTGACGGTCCTGGTAAGATTTCTTGTTTGTAGTAGTGGAAAAGATTTTTGCCGAGCAAAAATGCTTACGTGTTGTTGTTTTTCCTTCCAGGAAACAGCTGTGAAATTGAAGGCCTTCTCAGAACATTTAGCTTCATATTTATGCTTTTTAAGAAAGATTCTTCCTTATCAGTTAAAAAGGTACTTTTGATTCTATAGATCAAATTAAAGGGGCACTAAATATCAGGCATGCAGCATTGTAACATCTACAACTGAAATATTAAGTCAACCCTTAAAGCTTAAAAGGTAGAACTTATTTTTTTGTCTGCTGGTGTTTCAGCCTTAAGGTTATGCATGTTTTTTTTCAGGTGGGCATTGTAGCAAAGTGTGTGGTTTAAAAACTTTTGTTTCCCTTTCAGAGCTGAGACTTTAGTGAAAGCTGCACAGATTTTTAATCTTAGTGTTATTCAATAGCATTGATACTGTTCAGATGTGATAACACCAAAACTGCTAATTTCTTGAGCCTGTGTGAAGATTATTTATCATGTAGCAAATATAGCAATGTAGTAAAACTTGACCAGATGTATATGCTTCTGCTGTCGAAATCTTTGTTCCTGAGAGAGTCAAAGGAAGATGAATTATTAGTACAAAGAACTAATTAGAAAGAGGTTTTGAATTAAGGAAGAAGAAAAACCTCGCTTTATGCCGCCTTTGTTACCTGATCTTCTGCTCCTTAGGAAGCAAATGTAAATGATATGTTAGTAAAGGATAAAGTCTTTAGACTGATGCGATCAGTTCCTTGCCGTGATGGAAAGAAGCCCTGAAAAGTGGGTTTAGTACAAGCACACAGTAATTTTTGTGTGATGCTAAGTTACTCTGGTATGTTAACCTTCCTAAAATACATTCCTAGTCTATTGTTGCTTTGGACTGGGGACATAGAGAACACTAGTTACCAACTCCGTAACTCATGAAATTGTGTTGTAAGAGAATTGCTCTTTTAAAAAAAATACTTCATATATTCCTAGTTTGGAAGAAGAGTGTGAGTCTTCTCTTTGCACAGCTGCTTTAAGAGCTAGAAATATGGAGCTACAGGGAGACATGAAAAGGTTGACCGCAGTCTTTGAGAAGCTACATACATACATTAGTCTTCTTGCGTTACCAAGTAAGTGCCAGTTTTGGCTCAGTTGGTTACACTGTAACTGGGAGGTACTACTTTTCCTTTTGGACCAGTGTTGGTTTTTGTTTTGTTTGAAATTATACGCACTTACACACTAAATGCCACTTCTGTGAGAAAAGAGGACAAAATTACCTTTACTCTTTAGGTACAGTTTAAACTTCAGGGCAAGTTCTCCAGTGTTCTCTGTTGTACTGAACCATCTTTTATGCAGCCTGGGAGACTGAGTGTGCTGTAGAGTGAGGGTTTTTTCATGCTCCGTACTCTTTCTTCTGGATAGATGTGGCATGGTGCAGACCTGGAAGTTACCAAGCAGTCACATGTACCACATTTTAGGTAGTCATAGTTTACTACAGAGGAGAAGAAATGACTGTAGTTTTTTTATGTTATGAATGACAGTATGTCTTTGTCATCTCATCGTGGAATTGTTAATAAGCTACATTTTAATTGCTTATTATCATCTCCAGCTCCTCCTGTTCGTAAGATTGTTAAACTAGAACTCTCATGATAATGACTAATTAAAATCAGATAAAAACTTTATATGTATGTGGGGAAATGCATACAGTAAATAAAATGACGAAAAAGTTATTGTATAGCTTCAGGTTTTTTCAGTCTTCACTCTTTTGAAAGACCCAGATGGTCCTTCCTACAGCAGTGAGCATGAAAATCTTTCTGTGTGCATAATTGGTTTTTCAGATCAGGCAAGTTGATATTTGTAAAATCTGAGTGAAATTTAGGAAACTTGGAAGTGTTTTAACTGCCTACTCTAGCAGTATTTACTATATATGCATTTAATATTGGAGGAGAAGTTTAAGTAAATTAATCTGTTACAATTTTCATACTCCATGCAAATGTTTCTAGTAGGTGGAAATTGGACTATTTTCAAAGGTAATTCTTTTCATTCATGGTTAAATCTTAGTGGTGGTGGTTGTTTTCTCCTCTCTATGTGGTATCCTTAGGTACAAAACCAGAAGGACTTCTTAGGACAAATTACAACTTGGTGTTTACAAACATTGCAACAAGTCTTCATGGATTTCATGACATTTTAAAAGGTAAGAGTACAGGAATATCATAATGTTTCACCTAGATAAAAACTTTATTAACAGGCGTACCATCTCTTTAACAATGTTAAACATATAGTATGTGATAATTCTGATTGATCTTGCCTTTAGAAAGAAATGAAACAACCTCTTAGCTACTTCTTTTAGACACGTGCATTTTTTTCACTCTGTTCTGTTAGCTTTGGTCTCCTAAGTTGCTGTAATATTTAGTTGTGCTCTAGGTTTTCCTGAGCAATATCACTTACTTTCTGAACTTCATTACTGTAGTGAAGCTAGCATATAGAATAGAATGCCATTAGAATCATAGAATGGTA
>WBNH01011656.1:62153-78085 GCA_013401255.1 Urocolius indicus | reverse complement strand
TTATTATTATTATTTCTAGCAGACAATTTACATAAAATTCCCCTTTTAAGTTAGTGATTCATAACTTCTGGCAATAAACTACTGAAGGAGCAGCTTTGGTAAAGAATGGAATGAAACAACCAACCCTTAATAAAAACCAAACGAAAACGAAAACCAAAAAGAACAATCACAGCTGATTTTGAAACCAACACAATTCACCAAATTTTGATCCAAAAGAAAATCTGCCAAGCTGTATTTTCTCAGCGTTTCCAAATATTCCACCTTCCTCCTCCCCTTCGGGGTCTGTGCAGATGTGGGAGCTGCGTTCTGGCAAGCAGTTTGTCCTGCTAGATCACGGAAATCCATCTTTACATGATTCGTAGACCTTGAATAGAGGACTCTAAGGTCTTGAAAGAGAGAAAATAATCTTCATCACAAGCTGCTACAGTGGCTGGTGTTAAATAATGCAGTGAAAATGCTGATGTTAAGGTTAAAAAAGTAAAGGTTAACCTGTTGAATACTTGAGATGAGCCAAGAGACTCAAGAGCCAGAGACAATTACAAACATTTCAACCTCATGTGTAAATAGACTGATGATTCCAGCCCCTTCCCCCAAAACTGCACTAGAGCAGCTTTATCCATCACCTCAGCTTCTTATTTGGCTCCACTGGAGCTTTCTGGAAGGACAGAATCCAGAGAAACTGTTCCTTTCTGTAAGGCAGGGCACAGGTCTCAGCAGCTCGGGGAGGCCAGCAGAGGGTCTTGGCCAGCCCTCAGCCAAGCCCACACTCACACGATTACATCTCTTTAGATGTCTCGGTGCAGTGCTGGCTGCCTTTTCTCAATGTTTCAGGTAACTTCTGTAACTTCTTACTACTTTAACTTAACAATGAGAGGGCAGGACCATGCTCTGCAAAAAGAGAGGGAGCAGAATCCAAAGGGGTGGGAGGAAGACGAAGCAGAGAGCTATGTTGCACCAATGACCCCTCCAGCCCAGTTGTGGCTGAGTTAGAGGTCAGAGAAGGGGAGAATTAGTGGAATTCATTCCTAAAGGGACACTAAGTGATTCAATTAAAAAAAAATAAGCCTGGATTAGCACCATCTGCTAAACTAAGTACATCTGTATTTCTGCTGAATCCTGGATCTGCCTTCATTGTGGAGTTCACAAATGCTCTTGAATATTCCAGTCTGGATTTCCTGCTGCTAATAAAACCTGCGTTAGGGCTGGGCTCCAGAAGTTGAGGTCAAGGATCAAAAAGAAAAAAACCCACCCCAAAAAATCCCCTCCATCACACCCACTTCACATAAGCACAGCAGGCAGAGCTTACCTTGAAATCCCAGATGGTCATTGCTCCATCGATGCCGGTGGTGCAGAACTTGCGACAATCTCGTTTGTCTATCTCATAAATAGACACTTGGCTGAAAGCAGAGAGCGAGAGCTGTAACACAGACACCCAGCCCAGACAGCCAGAAAGCTGGGCAATCTGGGCTCAGTTCAACTCCCACTCTCTCAAAGGGAGACATGAGCACAGATTCTTGGTACAACGCTTCAGAAAAATAAGCAAAGAAAAAGGATGTTGAAAGCCCTTTTACCGTTTGGTGGTTGTCACCTAAACACTTTCCCTGAATAAAGACAGACTGCTTCAGAGCTGTTTGCATCCTCTGGGCTCGTGTTCTTGCTTAAATGCAGGGATATTCCACCTGCCTAACTGGAATCAGTCCTTTTGATGAATAAGTACACTCAGAAATAACATCTGAAATAGGAGGCTGCTTTGTGAATTCCTGTTTCAGGTGAATTTTGCTGGTGACATTTGACACAGTGCTACCAACCTCTTGTGAGCCATCTATGTATCTGATGAGATTAATGTGTTCTGTAATTTGAACACAGTGTAACAGGAGCAAACAGCAGTAGCATGCAGGCCACGTTAATGATTAGCTTTACCGGTTTCCATCTAAGTCCTAAAAGTAGAGAGCTGCTGGGGAAAGCCTAGAATGAAAATAGGGTACAAGCTACACCCGTATGGTATGGCAAATCTGAGCTCTTGTAGCTCTGTGTTATATCCTGGGAAGCCACAGTGGTAAGGAGAGTGCTCCTCCCCTGGTAGTGGTGGCCAGGGCACTCACGTTATACTGTTTTGGTGCAGAGTTTCCAGGGTAGTGTTGCGATCTTCCGTGGTGGCTCTTTTATCCATGTTCCGGAAGCGTTCCATGGCGGAAATGTTGCGCTGGATGCTCTGTTTTGGAATGTCTAGTTTGGAAACGAAGGTCAGCAGCCCACGGTCGTCACAGTTAAAGAGCATGGGGCAGCAGTCGTGGCCCTGCAACCACACACCATGAGAGCAACGTCAAGAAACGGAACCAACGTCACCACCAGTTCCATTTTCTGCTGTTTCATTGCAGATACGTAAAGACAGATGCAACAGATGAACTTGCTTATTACTAACTTCATCACTTATGGTGTTTGTCCCTCTCCAAAACACTACAACACTCTACAAGGAGAAAATAATAGACACTTACAGCTGCCACCACGCTGTTCTCAGAGACAAATGACACACTCAGGAGTGGGAGGAACTCTGTTTTCAGCTGCGAAACCCTGAACACAAGAACATTTGTTAGAGGACTCCATTGAAACCTCTCATCCTTGGCTCCAACAAACAAAGAAAAAAAGACTGTTCCCAAACAAGGATATTAGAAGTCAGTGTAGCTCAGCTGTCCTGAGGTGACACCAGAAGGTTGGCATTTGTAATAACAAGTTTTAACCTATAAAACAATCTTTAACAAACATGGAGTGTTGCAGGTAAAAGCTGCAGTTACCTAGCATTGTGTGTTAACAGTGGCAAGGGTTTCAAAAGAAAACTCCCCCAAAAGGTACAGAATGATGAAGCTATTAAATTCATTTGCATATTAAAAACAACCCACAAAGTTTTAGTGCTTGACGTCATCTTTTGGGGCTCAAAAGCTTTTATGTTACCTTCCATCCACCTTTGTGATTTTATAACAAATGAGCAAGAAATTCGAGAACACCTTCTACTCAATTCTATCCCCAGGCAGGTACTCATCCAGCTGCAGCCACCAGAACCATCATTCAAGATGAAGCACAGCACTGCTGGGATGACCCACCTGAGGCCTTGGCTATCAAACCTATGGGGAACCTCCTCCTTCCCAGTTAGTAAGCCACGGGGACTCAACAGTTATTCAGATCAAGATGAAGAGCAGAAGGAGGAACTGTTAATAAAATACTTTGTTGGGTTGGAAGGTGTGAAGCACTGCAGGAGCAGTGTCTTAAGGACATTGGTTGAAGTTAACAATTAAATGAACAACTCATTTCCCAGACTCTGCTTTGGGGACCGGGTCTTTGTTCTGGAGTGAGCACATTTCTGCAGGTCTCTCGGGTCTATTTACATCGTGAAATATTGTTTCCTTAATCACTAGAACAGAATCTTCTTTCCAAATGTTTTGTTTTTTTCCCCCCAAAGTAAATGACTACATGCTCTTAGAAGTCATCTCATCAGGAATTTGAACTGTATAATTTAAATACTGAAGAATCTACTTTATTTAGAGGTAAGACTCAAAGAGACTCCTCAACCTACAGTAAAACCGTCTAAACTGGAAACAGCGGTCACAGCTTCCTTCTCGCTTCGGCAAGACATCATTCCACACACTGCTTCCCTCCACTGTCACCCAGCTGACAACTAGGAGAAAGGGCACACTTACATCATATTTTTTGAGGCATCAGCAACAGACACGGTGCTGTCGTGACTGACCCAGGCCAGGCGGTTACCGCTGGCAGAAAAACTGACGCTGTGCACCCATCCGCCGCTTCCAGCACCCCCAAATTCTGACATCAGCTGCCCAAAAGGCATTTTGGAGCCCCACGGTGTACTGGCTGGTTTTTCATCCACTTCCTTAATATAAGCAGAAAACACCCTGCAAAGAAAAGAATTCAGCATGAACAAAGACATTAAAAAACCCCTCCTGGGAGCTGCACATACGTTTCTCACTGGAAACAATTCTACCAACAGAAAATATTGGGGTATCTTTAAACAACGAGCCACTAACAGCTGGGAGGCTTCAGGACAGAGAGAGGGAGCAGTAGTACAAAGGATGTACAGCGTGCAGGCTCCTGATCAATGTCCTGTCCTGTATCTTTCTCTTTTTCCAGAAGGTGGCACAAAACCCCACGTTATCAGTGCGTTTCCCCCCTCGCTGTGCTAAGATTCCCCTTTCATCCTTTTGTGTTGCTAACAACTCCCAGAGTCAATTCTCCAGTTAGAGAAAAAAACCCTGAATTGCACTGTATCATTAGAAGCTGACACAAACACCTACAAAATTACCCACTTTTTTAGAACGTTCACTTCCTAGCAGGCTTTCAAAGACAAAAAAACTCGAGGCTCAAGCGTCAGCACAAGGGCTCTGAGCCACATGATTCTGGCTCATTACTGAAAGAATGCCTCGAGAACCTGAAATACCACGATGTTTTTACAGGTCTTTTTTTCTTTCCTAGTGCTATGATTTTCAAGATATGTTTAAATAGAAAGCCTCCCCCTTCCATGAAATTCCTTCTGCATGATTCAGACATGCCACAATATGGTGTTCTTGACTGTTACCATGGGAGTTACTGGGACGTCACAAACATAGGATTAGAGTCCACTGAACAGGAGGAGCAAGTGAGCTACACCATACTACTACCAGAGAAGCATTTCAGCATAAATGAAGAACTGTGATCAAATGTTCATGGTTGCAGTCACGCACAAAAAGGAATTATTTCATAGGGAGTCTAAGAAAACGCTGCTCCTGCCTCTCTGACTTGTAAATCTTTTATACATGTGAGGGGTCTGCACTTCAAAAGGTACCTATATTCAGCTTATTCGAACAAAGCCGATCGCTGAGAACAAGAAGGGTTTAACTGCAGCTATATTAGGTACAGATTTGCAGAGAATTAAGTATGAATTTATATTTGGCTCTATCAGTTTAAATATAATCTAACGGTAATCCCTCAACAAACTTAATTTTATAGAGACATCTAAAAGGAGAGTCCTCTTAATGTATGGAAATAGGACAAGATGTTTAAAGCAGCAGCCTGACACAAGGCAGAAAAATCAGTCCTAAGTAGTGAAAGACCTTGAAGATAACTGTTAGTGAAGAAAAAAAAAGTCTTTTCCCTTACTAAAGTCTCCTGCTCTTTTAAAACCAAAAACCATCTCAGCTTCAAGGCCACAGCCTTCAAAGAACACTGGGAAATGACTTTCATTCCCCCAGCAACATTGTTCCAGCAAAAACATAAAGCCTGCACCTACGTGGTGCTGTTAGCTATATATATAGACAGATATTTCTAAAGACAAACGTAAGAGGGGCTCATCTAGGCCAATCACCAGAGTACCTATTGACTTGGAGCCTCTTCTGCCCTCTACCTTCATTCCAAAATGTCTCCTACTTATGTGGCAGTGGCTCTGGCAGATCCATTTAATAATTTTCTTCAGAACCACCTATCAGAACACACATACACTTCAGGCCCAGATATCTGTATTATCTTTAACACGTAACTGAACCGTCTAGAACTGAAATTCTAGAGACCTGTACTCCTCCGTTGCCAGAGAGAACCTTCTCTCATGGTCCTGAGGAAGAAATATAAACTCAGTATCAATCACAGAACCCCCTACTTCTTTTTTTCTTTCTTTAATATTTCTATATGAAGGTTTCTATGATAAAAGCAGCAAAATTATTACACGATTCATCCTGAAGTACAATGTTAAGGAAGAGCAGAAAGTTTCCCAAAATGTTTTAAACTAACATCTGGTTTGCTGGTTGTTTTTTTTTTTTCCCCCAAAATATAAGCCCATTTTCAGAGAAATAAGATACAGGGCAGAATGAGTTTTCAGATGGGAAACAGGAGACTGCTGCACCACACCTTCACTTTCTTAAGAAAACCCATAAAATAAAAAAATAAGACTGAACAAAAAATGATGTGAATTTGACTTCTCAACCAAAACAGGAAAGAGGAGATTATCAGGGATGCAACGTACATAAAAAGCACCAAACAAAGCCTGAGGACAAAAGAGCTTAAGTCCAAAGTAACAGATATATCTACATCTATCTAGCTGTATTTATCTCAGCTGAACCTAATGCCAAAGTCCCAACACGCTTTATGAACGCAGCTGAAAAGCAGCTGCTTCTGAAGATGAATGAGTACATTTCACATCACTTTTTTGTGTGTGAAAGCAAGTGATTATGTATAGTTTATCTAATTAAACCTGGAGATAAGGCAGGAAAGGGAGACAACTTTCTTCTTCTCAGCTTTCATTTAATGTCTCTCCTTACACAAAAAGGTATCAAAGGACAGATTTTAGACGCACGTCTTTCATTCTGAAACAGGGAAAGTAATAGTCAGTCCCACCTCCCCCTCCCACTCCCTCTTAGTCACTTTTAGTACACACTTGGAAGCTTAAAAATTGCTCTATTATATAAAGAATTTAAGAAAAAGAGCTTTCATTATTATTCAAGGCACAAATGATGAGGTAAAATATGAATTAAAGTCATCCACTCTGCAGACAGCTCCCCATGCAGCCTCCATTGCAGTGACCCCAATCACTCAGCACAGAGCAACTGGCAGGACCTATCCCTCATGATGTAATTTCACAGGCAGTTTAGAAGACTCCCCCCATCCATCTCACATGCCAATCTGCTTTTAGCAGCTTTTGGGGTTGGTTTTTTTAATGCTTTTCAAAAACGTGTTTTGTTACACTGAGTTTCAGGTGGATCAGTTCTTTTTGCCCCGGCTCACCACAGAGCTGGTTGTACGTTAAGGCTAAAGCAGCCAAAGGGGGGAGAAGAAGTAACTTGGGGAAGAAAAAGCTGAGATACAGCCTTTGCAAGTGCCACATTAGTCTGAATTTTGGAATCACGCCATTAGGATATTGCTTTTCAAACTCTTAACTAGCAGTGTTGGTGTTCTACCAGATAGCACCTGCTAGTCTAATTTCAGCCTAACAGCTAGATTTCAGCACTCGGTGCATGCATAGTAGCACTACTTCTGTGTACTGCTAGTAAAGAAACCCTCCAGCTCATTAAATCCAGTTCATTAAATTCAGACGTGTCTCTCGAGAGATACACTTTAGTAGTCCAAAGCCTGCAGGCAGTAGCACCGAAGCTTCTCAAGCTGGATAGTTTATTTTGGTAACAAGGACAGCATGCAATGAGCTGTCTTCTATTCTAACAGCAAATGAACAATCAACATGCTCACGCTCCTAACTTGAACCACTAATCCACATTGATTTACAGATGCTTTATTTTCTCTCACCTGCACTTGAAGTCACAGGATCCAGCAGCCAGCAACACATTGTTGGGGTGCCAGTCCAAGCTAAGGACGGTGGAACGAATGGGCTTTTTAATGTGTTTGCTCACCCACCTAAGTTTGAAACAAAAAAAAAAAACAAAGACATAAGATTTATGTGAAAATACTTTACCACACTCCCACAAGCCCACAAAGTGCTCCTCAAAAAGATCACCCTTTGCCAGTGACCACACACATCAGTTTCGCAAAACACACTTTATGCCCAAACCTTTCATATTCCCCACGCACAGACTGGCAACTTGAGCTGGTTATGTTCATGAAAATTTTAACTACTATGAACAAACTCATGTTAAATATGCATCTCTCCATCTG
The DNA here is from genome assembly GCA_013401255.1 of Urocolius indicus. Lineage (NCBI taxonomy): Eukaryota > Metazoa > Chordata > Aves > Coliiformes > Coliidae > Urocolius > Urocolius indicus. The sequence continues at coordinate 70,444 of WBNH01011656.1, read as the reverse complement.
AGTCCCATTTCCCTTCTAAATATTTTTTACAATGCGTCAGGCGGAACTCCTCAGTGTGAATTTTGCACAGTAATTTCTCGGTCTCTTACATCCTAGAAATAATCTGACCATGATACTGAGCTAAAAAGCACCATTTCCTTAGATCACCAAGTACAAGTTCCCTCCAGCTCCTGCCAGCGAGTTTTACAGTCATCACTCTTGCCTATCGACTTTTCTTCTGTTTAATAATACAGAAACAAGTTACAACAAGGAAACAGGTGAACTGCAATGATATGACCAGTGTCTCCATCTCAGTTATTTGAAGGACAGTGACGAGCGGTTGTGATGTTGAACACATCGATATCAGCCTCAAAATGTCTCAGCAGATTTAGTTTGTTTGAATTGTTTACAAAATAGCAACGAAATTTGTTATTCACTTGATGGCCTTTGGGATGATGGTGCTTTTTCTTTCAATTTACTCCCATCAGGAACAAGCAATTTTCAGGACTGCATTAAATTATTTGTCTTCAACATATGGGGTTTTGATTCTTCTGCAGACAAGCGAGGCAGAGAGAACGTTAATAACTGAATATGTTGGGAAGCAGAGAAGTCCAAAACAATCTTTAAAATGTATTTTACAGATGGTCTCGCTATTTACCATCTCCACAAGGAAGACTGCACATAGCACAGCAGGCACAGACACCTGTGTTTTTATGCATGTTTATGCAACCCAAAGTAAAAGATACTCAACATATTGATTTCACCTACAGATGATATGGTAAATGGAGCTCCAACATGTACAAATGTAAATCCATTAAAGATGAGGAGCACTGAGTTTAGATGCCAAAGAGAAAAAAATGGTAATGGTGGAAATATTTGTGATAGTCCTTTCTGAAGCCTGTAAATTGTGATAAAAATAAATGACACACTACAGAACATGTAAATGATGAGCTCCAACACCTAACAGACCCTGGAGATAAGTGATAGACTTGAATTAATGACAAGAAATGGCCCAAAATACTCTATATGGCAGAAAGAATCAAGTTAACATTTCTTCGTTCACTCTGGAAGGAGGTAGGGGGAAGAAACATTTTCTCTTTTTTTTTTTCAGCCACACAGTGTAGAAATTCCTGTACTTTCAGAAAAGCAACATATGTTTATGGCAGTCAGGTGGAACACACCTACACCAACACATGTAGCCTGAAAAAAGGCTAAGTCCAAGGCCTCAGTGATACAGCAGAGTGAAGAAGTAATAAGAGGGAACCCTCTCCCTACGATGTGAACAGTCCACTAAGGAACTGATGAAGCCTACCCCTCTACATTTCCTGAAGACTTACTAAGTAGGGAAATAGCAACCTAGCTACCAGCAAACTCCAGGCTTTACCTTGCCTGTGCAGACCTGAAAGGTACAAATGGAAATCAAACTCAAGCACAGCTCACCAGTCATTTTCAGATTCAAAGTAGCACACAGATATAAGTCGAGCTCCGCTCCCTACAGCAAATTTATTCTCCAAGGGAGACCATTTCACAAAGGTGGCTGCACGGTTAATTCTCAGGATCACAAGGGTTGGTTTCCACACGCCATCCTTCTGACTCCAGACGTAGGCGTTACGGTCTGCGCCACAAGTTACAATGCGATCGCTTTTGGGAGCCCAGTCAATACCTGCAATTTAGAGTTCACATGAATAAACTTTTCCCCTTATATACTGTTTGCTTTACAGCAAGCCAAACCAGAGGCAATCTCACAGGCTTCTACCACAGAGCCTGTTATGACTGTTATGCTCATGCTCTCCTTGCTTGCTCATTCTCCAGGCACCGTATTAAACTGCTGGGAATATCAGTTTGTCCCTCCAGCTTTCATCAAAATCGCAGATCCCAAACGTGCAGATTCCACAAGGAATCTGCTGAGGAACTGGCTCTGACAGCTGGCCAAGAGGTGGAGACTGGTTAAGTCTGCAGACTGGTGAAGGCCTGTCCACTCTCAGGCTTCAACCCACTCTGACTCCCGAGAGAGACTCGTTCCAACAGCTGAAACCCAGCAATTCCAAAACTCTGCACAAATCTCTGACACAGCTCTGCTTGCTGCCAGACCATGGTCATGATCCAAAAGTTTCGTTAGTAGGGCTGGGGTTTTTTTGGTTAGAAGTTATCAATCTTTATGTACTGCTACAATCCTTACATCTCTTCTACGCCTCCTTAAGCTGTGCCACAAGAAAGGAATGTTTACCAAGCAAAAACAACAAATTTGAATAGTAAAACTAAGCCTTTAATAAGCCTCCCATTTGCTTCTTTCCTCTCCTATGTAATGAGGGATGCTCTCAGCTGGAAGGTCTTACAGCAACATTATTTTTTTCCATCTTTTCTTCAGCACCATTCTCTGAGATGCAGATTGCAATCCTGAACTCTCTCACCACAACATGATTTTTTAATGGCTTTCCATACCTGCGTTCAGTGCTATCACATTCCTTAAGCACACAAACTGAAAGAAAAGACAAAAGATGGAGAAAGAACTTCTACTAATTTTACCATATCAGTCACATACGGTCTACTTCAAAACAGGCTTATGCTTAAAAGGTTCAATTTCAAAGAAGTTGGTAGTCTCAAGCCGTAGTTAAAGTGGACTATCCTGCATTTCTTCTCTTGCCCATCACCTCCCTTGCACCAGCACCCATGTTCTTCTGACCCACAGCAAGATCCATTTTTCAGATCAGTGGAAAACTAAGCCAGCAAAAAAACCCGAATGATGCTTATCCCCAAGTGACCAGAAGCAGCTCACCACAAATCTCTGAGTCAACACCCAGAAGGAACACAAAGGATCCTGTCCCATGTGACCAGAGGCTGGGGTGGCAGCAGTTGAATCGCTCCTCTAACCACAGCTTAGGTCTACTCCTTGCAACCATCACAGCGTTTAGCGTTCCAAAGGTATATGCTATACAGGAAAGCAGGGAGGGCTCTTTTCCCAAGTCATCAATATTTGGCTTCTAACACTAACAGATACAAGTAAAAAGCAGAGAAACATCTTTGGGGAAGAGTGCATCCTTCCTAAATTCAGTCTAAATGACTCTTCGCATAGCAAAATGTACAGTTGTGTTCTTTGACAGCAAGATTCAGATAAATGGAATAAAGTTCTTGCCAAATGCTGCTGGGCAGATGCTTCTGCCCATTGGTGGAAGAAGAAGCTGAACAGACTAAAGGCTACTGCTGTTTTGGGCAAGCGCTTGTATTAATTGCTTTCATTTCCTTACAGTGTAAAGCCCTTATAAAAGTATCACCATAAAAAACAACAGTAATCTAAAAGACTACCACAGGACAATCTTGCTTTAAAAGATTGTGACTCATTGCTTGTGACTCATTGTGGCAGCTCTTCTTACATTTTCATTGTGGATCTACAGATACTCTCGGCCTGCAGTAAAATGTGCTCATCGATGAACTGTCTTAAGCCCAGGACTGACATTGTCCCTAAAAAAAAGGGTATTTATTGCTGTCAGAAACCATGAACCAATCCAACAGTTGTGTATTTGGTGAGGTTTTAATACTAACACTTGAAAGGGAGCAGCAGGCATCACCAGGAGAGTTCCTAACACAACCAGATTACTTCAGTAGACTGAACATTTATCCTCATTATGTCACTACAGATGAAAAAAAAATAAGCAATAGGTAAGAAAGGCTCAGTTACTCCCTTGAAATGCCTGGAAATGAAATAGGGCTCTTCTTCCTAACACACGGTCCAGAAAAACACTGCAAAGCTCTCCCCGAGTGGGAATGCCAACCTCTAAAAAGATCTATTTACTCAAGACTTGCAGAATTCCTGTGCAGATTCTCATCTGGGGAAAACAGAGGGTGGCAAACCTTACGTCTCACACTGAACAACCTTCTCCTACCTGTGATGTGTCCATTGTGTTCCTTTAGCTCGTGAGCCTTTACCCACTGGTTCCCGCTCTTCTTGTAGATATGGACTTCATGATTGTTAGGGCTAATGGCAATCTCTTGAAGGAGAAACAAAACAATTCAATAGTACAGAAGGCTTGTTAATAGCAAATGCTTTACTTGGAATGTCTTTCCAATCTAACACTTGTTTCCTCCACATTCAAAGCATTACGTGGGTTTTGCAAACAAAGAGCCAACATCCCTGGATAATCTCAAATAATTATGATCATAGCACAGCCAGGAGCATACTGCACAGAAAGAAAACGTCTGGGAGGTAACAGTCCTGGTGAAAGGAGAAAAACAGGCTATTAAAAGAAAGGGCTGGTTTGGGGTATGGAAACAGAGGGTCGAGGAGGGTAAGGGCCAAGTCACTCTCCCAAGGTACAGAGCAAGAGGCAAAGCTGCCTGGGACACTAGTAGGACTTGTTCACATGCCCAAGTTCCAGTAATGGGGTTAGAAAAGTTCAGATTTAGAACTGGACTGCGTAACATGCAATGCTAAGTATTTGACCATATCTCTCTTAAACATGATCCAGAACATTACAAGACAACAAACTGACAGCAAAGAGAAAGCAGGAACTGAAATAAAGTGCAGAAAGAGAAGTAACAGATTACTTACGAGTGCGGTCTCTGTTCCATGCGTGGCAGGTGATTGGCTCTAGTAAAAACTGATGTAGAGACATTCCGAGTTAAAGAGATTCCTAGGTGGAAAGAAATAAACAAGCTCAAAGGTGTAAAATCGAAAACAAACCACTTCAAAATTAGGTAATTATTAAATCAAAATCAGCCTTTGACACTTGACAAGGTTCTTTCAGTCCAGTTTTGCTTACAGAAGATCACAACTTGTTGGGTGAACATGTTAAGTCAGCTGAAGAGCTGCCTTTGCCACACAGAATCATAGAATGGCAGGGTTGGAAGGGACCTTTAGAGATCATCCAGTCCAATCTCCCTGCAGAAGCAGGTTCACCTAGATCAGGTCGCATAGGAATGTGTCCAGGCGGGTCCTGAAGACCTCCAAGGAAGGAGACTCCACACCCTCCCTGGGCAGCCTGTGCCAGGGCTCTCTCACCCTCATGTCCTGGTACCTTCAGCAAGCCAGCGAATTTTCACCCTCCTGTCTACCAGCGCTAATTGTAACCGCTCTAAAAGCTGTTTACACGTGCTTTGTGCATCTCACAGGCGAGAGAGCAGGTTCTTAGGAAATCTAACAAGCTTAATAGCTTTATTTCATAGTAATAGAATACTTGGGGGAAAATATTGAAGGGCCAAAGCTCAGGGAACAGACTGAAAACTCTGACATGCCTCGAGCCTCACGGGCAGCATTACAACAAAATCTTTTTCTTCTTTTTCAGGAGGTTAAATTGGCGTGTCCAGAACATTGATGTGTAACTGTAATCTGCTGATGTATTATTTGATAAAGCCATTTATATGTATCCTAAGGAAAAATTAAGATTAGTAACTAATTACCATTCTTCAAATTAATTCTAGCACTAAATTGTTTTATAGTCAGGTTTTTGCCTCCATGAGATTCAAACACCAGGGGGGCTGGACTAGATGATCTCTGGAGGTCCCTAACAATCCCACCATTCTATGATTTTCATTTGTTTTTTAACAAGCTAGATACCTAGCCTTTTGTTTCACTTGCGACTGCTCCGAGAGACAGCACTGAACGTCTGCAACTGGAGGCACAACAACCTGCAAATATGAAGTTGTTTAAAATAGTATGTCATATTCTCTGCGCTGTGTTAAGCAAAGGCAGCACAAATAGATGGAACAGAACACTGTAAAAACTCAAGGTCACCTTTAACAATGAAAGTGTGTCTAGTGCAGTTCATACAACTTGGACTTCTCAATTCCTCCCATATCTTCCTATCATTTTCACAGCAATTTATCCTTGGCTGATGCATCAAAGTCTTTTTACCCCCTACATATCCAACTAAAAAGAAATATCTCTGTGCTGTCATTCCAAGACATCCACACCCATTACAGCCTGAAATTACAACATACCCAAGTATGGCCATGTTAGCAGAGGGTGGAGACTTCAGGACAAGGTAGGAATTTGGAAGCAAACAGGAAATGAATGGCTGCCCAACAGAAACTCAGGAGTGAATGAAAGATGAGCACATTCTTACACAGCCACCTACAACCACACCGTGAGTTGAACAACTGTGCTGAAAGCACTGACTCCTGGAGCAGAGGTGATACAGTACTTCACCAATGTAAATAGCTGTAAAGACTCTTCTCCTTCGTTTGCTTGGGTTTTGGGTTTGGTTGTGGGTTTGTTTTTCTAAATCATGCACTACTACTTTCAAAACACACAACTTACAGATACGTTTCAAATGTAGCTCAGATATAACTTTTAACTATGTGAGGTTTAAATCCAGTTCATAATTTTAGCCAGCCTGACTTTCATGCTAGTTCTTCATATATTATCAACCAAACGAAGATACCAAGTATGTACAGTCCTACACAAAATAATTAATTACTTTTTATTAATGTGCAAATCGTTGACATAATCTGAGTCACCTTTAACCTCGGACAGCCATGGTTGGAGGTTCCACATGTTAATGTAAGCAAGAGACAATTGCAAATTGCTTTCTCCACAATCTTGCTTTAGTACATGCCAACATTCAGTAGCAGTACATTTCCATATACAGGAAAAGTTGAAGAGCTGTTCTGCCAACAAGGAATGCTCAGCCTTTTCTACTCTTTCCGAAATAAAATGTAAAAAATATCCAATTTCCCCTCCCCAAGGAACGCTGCTATTTCAAAACACATTCTAACACAACCCTGCTTTTTTCTCTGCAGATTGGCACTACATCTAAATGCTACGGTCCCATCCTAACTTCTAGTTCAGAGAATTTGACTAACCTACATGATGTTCCCAGAGACAGCCTACACAAGCAATACGATGCATTCCTTCCCATTGATCTGAGTTTCTTGAGCACTGTCACTTGTAGTGATTGTTTCCCATTCTGGTTTGGTAGCAAACTCATAAAAAGGGACAATAATCTCATAAAGCACTATTGTTTCTGTCATCTAATAGATACTCTGCTGTTTCCTTTGGGAAGATAAATCTTAATGAAGTCATCCATATATTTATTCCTTACCAATAAACACACAAAATCAAACTCACATTTCACTAGAGGATATGCAGCTGGCTCTGTGAGCCTTGATACCATTCTTATGTAGTAAAAAGATGTCTTCCTATCAGCCATCCTCAGAATCTCACAGTGGCAAGATACTGTTATAACTTTGTTAGCTGAGTACTTAATGCAGATATCCCTGATTGCTTTTTTCCAAAAGCAAACTGTCCTTGAGTTTCAATCCTATTTTTAAAAGGGGAAATAAAAGGAAATCTTGCACCTTTGTAAAGCAGGAGTTCTTTCAGTACGTAGACTGAAAAGATCAAGGTTGGGAAGCAGAGGACTCAGCTGTTCTCATCTCTCAGTGGGGTGACAAATACATAGTGTGAGGCCATCCTTGTACAAGCAACGAGCAGCAACACACAGACTCAGAAGCGAAGGCAGCATGTGTGTGTGTGTGAGCGAGAGAGAAAGCGATCTTTTTAATTCCTGCCTATTTCCAGAGCACCTACATCACTTCCAAACATCTGGAAGAGAAGTGCCTACAATTAAGGACTGCCTCCTACTGCTGTCATTCCCTTCCCAGCCCTCTGCGCAGCTTTCCCAAGAGGACGGCTCCTCAACAGGCAAACCTACCGACCCAGGACACTGTCAGCGTTACAGAGGGGACGGGGTTGGGGTGCCTGCGGGCTGCGGCCCCGCGCCGCGCTCACACCGCAGGTGCACGGGAGGGGGCTGCGCCCGCCCCATCCATCACCCCCATCCCATCCCATCCCGTGCCTCGGGGGCCCGCACCGCCTCACCTTCAGCAGGGTGCTCCGCCCCCCCGGCCCGGGCAGGCCGTGGCCAAGGTGACTTCCCCGCCGCGCTCCCCCCAGCAGCCGCGGGCCTGGCGGCTGCCCCTTCCCCGCCCCCCGTTCCTGTCGGCGCGGGGGCGGGCGGGCCCGGCCGCGCCGCAGACAGCCGCCGCCGGCGCGCGGACTCACCTGAGGCGACGGAAGCGGAGCGGGACTCGCGGACTCTGGTCAGTCAACGCGACTCCGCTCCGGGCAGCGGCTTGAGGGAGCGGCCGNCCCAAGAGGACGGCTCCTCAACAGGCAAACCTACCGACCCAGGACACTGTCAGCGTTACAGAGGGGACGGGGTTGGGGTGCCTGCGGGCTGCGGCCCCGCGCCGCGCTCACACCGCAGGTGCACGGGAGGGGGCTGCGCCCGCCCCAACCATCACCCCCATCCCATCCCATCCCGTGCCTCGGGGGCCCGCACCGCCTCACCTTCAGCAGGGTGCTCCGGCCCCCC